>JAMZAV010007056.1:0-32175 GCA_024449915.1 Sweltsa coloradensis | reverse complement strand
ATGCAATTTCCAAACACATCTGGTCAAGTTATTGGTCTTACATCCGCAACAGACGGTCGACTTGCTTTTGTCAGAAAGCATTTATCAAGGTTAGTAATACAAATTGGGTTACGCTTTGTATTCGTATGTCAGTTGGGTGTCCTTCTGCACACTTAACTTTCCACATTAAAAAAATTAAATAGTTAAAAAAATTGATTCTTACTTTTAAATACAGTATATACGAGATTTTTGGGAAAGGCTTTGGCGGTGCAATATCTACTAGCTTTGGGGGGGCAACGAATGGAATTTTAATGTGGCTAGGGACCCTTGTCTGGACCCGGGTAGAATTGGGCAGGAGCATGGCTCTGCTAATCGTAAAAGGCGATTCCCATAGAAAAAGTCCATCTCACAATTATCAGCTAGTATATGAAGTATAATACTCCCCGAAACTAAGGCGGTGCTCTGGCAATCGTTGTCGGGCCCCTTTGCCCCCTATCCTTGACGACCTCCCCGGACGACGACAATGACACCAAAAACAATGACAAAGACGTGACGACCGCAAACGTGAGAACCCCATTTCCTCCCCTACCCGTGGCTGGTTCTGACCAGCCTGGGCAAACTCCTCCCTATTTCCACTTCTAGAGTGGTGCATTATGACTTAACGGTTGACGCGCCCTGAATCCAAAATAAACCAAAACCAAACATGGCTAGATTAGAGAAACCTAAATAGTATTATAAACTACGTTTAATAAGAACCGTGATTGTATGTTCGTGTGTTAAAATTCGTGGTTCCACCGCCTTAAAAATGTAGCATTTTCATGGTCCAAAAGTATTTAACTGGATGTAGTCAAAATCCATGTCAAGCATCTTAATTTTAATATATTCTAATAGTTTTTTGCCTGAGGCATGAAATTTAAAGTAAATATTTTAAATTCTATTGAGGCACAAAGTTTGTAGTATTTTATTTCCCCGTGCAAACAGCACATGACCTCAAGATTTGGGTCTGGAAATTATATTAGCCTTTTACAGGTGTATAATTAACAAACTATAGAAAGTAGAAACTTACTTGACAATAGTCACCTACAATGCGTACAAAGAATGAATATATTTCTAGAGAGTTCCTTTGAAATCTCTGAACTTAGATCTGCCAAGTTTTTTGGACGATTTTCCCCGATTTTTTATGTGATATTTTCGTGATATTCGGGCCGATTCTAACCAAACGGGTGGGGCTACAATGTTCATATTTTACATGGACTTTAAGGTAATGGTGATGTAGTGCCTTTTGAAAGAAAAAGTTGAAAAAGTTAGCCAGGATTCATAGAAATAAAGATTTTAATATATATCCCCCTTTTACAGTTTTTTTTACAAGTAACTATAGGATGTAGAAGCTTGACAATAATCACCTACAATGCGTACAAAAAGCAAGTATTTGGGCCTCGAGATATTTTACATTCTATATTGTTAGGTAATTGGTTTTACCACAGCAATTAATCCTACTTAATAAAAATTATCTTAATAGGGATTGTTTACCCATGTCCAAATATTGATGTGGTTGTAAGAAATGGATAGAAAATCACTTAAAAACACCGAGCAGCTCCATCGGAAGTTTGCAAAGGTGTCAGTCACCGGCGGACTAGTTTTAGCCAATCAGCGACCCCCAATTTGAAATACGATCGCTCCAGGGTGTAGAGGCCCTGAAGTTTTAGGGGCCCCTGGGGCATCAAGGGGGCCCACAACAAGAGGGGGCCAAGGCATCTGCAGCATTTTTAAAAAGCGTTTTTGAAAATTTAATTCGACCTTTGTTTATAGATAGGGATGCCCAACGGCTAAGTTATGTTAAGTAGGGTGTGGAAGGGAACCCCCAGCTTACTGGCGGTGACTGCAGGGATCTCGTAAAGAAAGAAAGACAAAATAAAAATAACATAATACACGAAAACCTCGAAAATGTTTCAGCCAAACAGGAACCTTGCTCACTTTGGCGAAGCGGAGAGTTAACCTAAACTAGGTCCCGTATACTAATACAGTTATTAAAAGACACGCCAGTGGCGCTGTGGGGTGGGGTGGGTGGAGGAGAACTAGAAGGGGGGTGGGTGGGGCAGTGGAGTACACCCTACGGATGTTGAGGTTAGGGGAAGCCCTGAGTTTGCATCATATTACGTTTGAATTAATTAGAAAAAATAACTTGGATGAACTATTACGTTTAAATTAATATAGCAAATTCTATTTTGCCAAGCTTTTCAAGGATGCTGTTACGGTAGTGGTACACTGTACGTTTATGAATTAAGAATGCGCAAATGTGGAAAGGGTAGAATGAGCTTGGCCCTTTATTAGATCTCATTTCGTTTCAGTGTGTAAGGTTTGGCTGTATTTTTACAAGTTTTTGTTATGTGTGTCTATAAAAACTCGTCAGGACGTTAGCGTTCCAATTCCTTTTGGGTGGTTTTCTAGTTTTACATTAGTTTGGTATTGCATTGGGGTCACTATTTTTTTCTAAAACGCCCCAAAAAACGCCCTCAAAACCCCTGATTTAAAAAAAATTCACCTGCGGGCTATTTTTGGGGGGGCTCTCCCCCCCCCCCCCCTGCAGTGTCCCCGGGAATCAAAAATTTAATTTTGTTCCCTTGCATAATTCCTGGGACGCCCTTAAAGAGGGCAATGAGCCCATCGAGCACCTTGCCCCCAGCTTTTGAATTCTTGCTACCCCACTGGATCCTCTTTTGGCCCGGGCTCAGCCCCGCCATCTGCTAGTATCTGCATTCTTTAAATGAAGCAGCTATACTTAAATTTATTTAAACCAATTTAAATAAAATTTTTTTAAGTTTTTTTAAGCACAAGTTTTGTACTATTAGTATTTTTTCCCTCGAAAACAGAATGTGACACATTTTTGTTGCCCAAGGGGCGCAAAGCTGTCTTTGGATCCATGAATAAACTACCGCTTCTAGATTCACGTTAATTCACTGTTTGGAAATTCCCTTTTTTGGCTGATTCAAAAACAATAGCTAATTTGATAGTAAAAAATTTTTTTTTCCGTCATTTTTTTGGGGTGCAACTTCCAGTTTACTTTTATAAAAAATATTTTTACTAAAAAAAAAAATATATTACGTATTCGAATGAAGCCTTTAAATGTAGGGGATGATAAAAAAGTTAAGGAACATACCCTTTTAGCAAAATTTTTTGCAATGTACTTTAAAAGAAGGGAATCCCATGCTCAAAAATTAAAATTTTTCATTGGCTAAATATTTCAACCAAAAAGCTCACCCATCAAAGCAAACTGGAAAAAGCTTCGTGCAGCAGAATGCTCTTCTTCACCGGTCAATGTCATCTAGTTGGCTTTTCCTTATCATTGTCACAGGGCTTGGGTTTGAAATTTTGAAAACTCACACTTTTGTCTTTAAATTTTGAACTTAATGTTTATGTTGCTATCATGTTCCCTGTTTTTGGTGGGAGGCCGTTTCTACTACCATTTTCTTTTTTTAGGAGTGGGACAGAAAACCCTTTTTCTGGATACCTGATCAACAAAAGATGGCAAACCTTCCATTGCCTTTCAAAAGCGCTCAGCCACTTGGATGCGCCATCTCATAAATGCGGACAGCCATTGGCCGCCGGGTTAAAATACCAAACAATAGGATCTTGCTCTTGTGATGAAGTACGCTAAAAAATGGCTCGCAGATCCCCGAGATTAGGGGAAAAGTTAAGCGTGTGGTGTGTGAAGCATATCAAGAAATCTTCTAGGTTGCAAAACTTAAAAAAATCTGGGCCCGGCCTACAAGTTAAAAAATTGCATTTTATTTTTATGGCATTTTTTTTCTGGCTGCTTGCCTTTCTTATTTTTGCAAAAAGGAAAATTTTTTGTAAAATTTGTTTTCGAGACACTATGAAAACCTTTATTTTTTTGAAATCCAAATGTAAAATAAAATACCTATTTGAAGCAAAAAACGCCCTTAATTGTCCCCCTTTTACCCTTCGGTAAAAAATTTCTAAAAAAAAGTCCGGGTAACTTCATTAAAAAAAAACAGTAAAATACTATCACATCTTACTGACGGAGTTTTTAGAAGGTAATTTTTTGTAATATGACTGCAGCAAATACAAGCCTTATTAAGTTTTTGATCTACTGAAAATTTTTTTTAGATTTATTCAAGTGGGCCCTACTTATTTTAAGGGTTTCCAAAAATCTTCTAAAGATTTGGGCCAAAATATTTCTACGGTAATTTTTTATTAAAAATTTAATAAATTTAAAAAAAAATTATATAGGCCCTAATGTCTTAAACCTTTTGACTATTTTTGTCAAAATATTTTTTTATAATATTTTTTATTATAACAAAAGACAAAAATTAAAAAAGTGACTACACCGGAAATCGAACCCGGACCTTAGCTTACCGGGGCTATGCTCTTCCAACTGGCTATGGGGGCCACCATTTAAAACTGTCTTTTTTGGTCTTTTTAGTAAAAATTTTAAATAATGTGTGTAGTGCAGTTTAACTGCCTTTTAAACTACATACAATTAACTGGAGAATTCAATTAGGGATGTGCGGGGTACCCGAAAAAGGGGAAATTTTCGGGTAGGTAAAAATTTCCCGACCCTGGGGGTGGGCCGTAAATTCCTCCCAAAAAAAGTCGGGTCGTGTAAAAGTAAAAAAGAAAAAACCCCAAATCTCTCCTTTTTAACCCCCTCAGACCCCAAACAACGCTGACGCGGAGCGGCCCAAATTGCTACGACGGGGGGCGCGGCTATCTATGTGCTGTGTTTTGGCTTTTCCGGCGCTGCCCCCCCGAAAAAGTATGGGCCCCACTGCCCGTCATTATGTTTCTGGTTATTCACCGCTAATCGGCATAAAGCAAGTTAAATATTACTAGTAGGGAAGGGTAAAAAAAGAAACAACGCAAATAAACACGTCTAATGTTAGGCGGCAGGCCTAGAAAAATTTGCAATTCATCTAAAGTCCGATCAGTGCGCATCTTTTGCGCGCAGCAGAGCGTTGGGCGAGTCAGCCCAAAAAGGGCTGGTGCAAACGCCGATTTCGCAGGGCATGGCTGTAAAACGCATGATTTGGGGTCGCGGAAGAAAAAAAACGCGATCGCATCTTTTTTTTCTTGGGGGTTTTTCGTTCGGAAATTTTAAAAACGTCGTTCGTATTATTTCCGGAAAATAACAAACGTTGATGCAGGAAAACGATAATCGGGGTTTCACTGTACTAGGCCAGGCCTACCCCAAAAAAATTTTTATAAACGCGATTTGGATTACTTCGTGTAAACACACCCCGGGTGGCTACCTGCAACCAATCCAAAAACTGTTTTTGTAGGATTAAAAAAAAAAAAATTATTCACAAATAAAAAAAAAAAATTCACTACCCGGCCCCCAGGTATTTCATTACCGGCCCGAGGGTACTTTTTCAATTACCCGACCCAGCCCCCCCGAAACCCGAGTTCAAAACCATAGCACATCCCTATTAAAACAACTTTTTTCCCCTTTACAAAAACAACTTAAAATTAAACCAAAAAGGATTCATTGCCCCAAAACCTCAAACATCAAAAGTTTCCAAAAAATTAAAACCATTTGGAATTTGCTTTAAAATTTCCCTTTTTTTTAACTGCAGATTGATTTTTTTTTTTTACCCCTTTTCCAAACCTTGTTGGAAATTTTTAAAAAATTTAAAGCATCTAATATTTTTACTACCGTAAATTTACATTATATGATATTTCCTTCACCCCCGGGGATTCTTTTAGAAAAAAAACTCAAAAAGTTTATTTAAAAAAAGTATGTTAGACCCTTTTCTTCCCCTTAAAAGGGTTTTCTCTTTGATTGTTGGCAGATTTAAATTATTTAAAATTACCCAAAGTATTTTGAACTTTAAAACCAAAAAATAAATAATTGAAATATTTAACCTTTTAAAAATGGGGTTTCTTATGCTTTTTAGCATTTTCTTTTAAAAGTAAGCTGAACCCCTCTTCAAAAATTTTTTATTCAGGGTTAAAAAAAAAATTATTTTAATTTTCATTTTTTAATAACTTCCTAAAATTTAATTGAACAAAAAAACCCTAGTAGTGTCTTGTCCTTATTTTTTTTTAGAAAATCTTCATAAATTTTAACGTCTTCGAAAAAATTTTTTAAAAACAGGTATAAAAACCCGGGGATAATTTCTTTAAACTTCCTATAATAACTTTGTTTTCAAAAACCACGACGGACCCGACCTCTGCCATTTTTTAAAAAAAATTCCAAAAAATACTGTCGTGGTAAAATCAAAAAATATTTTTATAAACCCCCTAAAAGAAATATTTTCTGCGGGCCAGCCCTTATTTAAAAATACTAGAGTTGGGGTTTTAGTTAAAAATTTTGCCACTTTGGAAAATATTAGCCCCACCCATGGGGCCCCCAGGGTTGGAAATTTGGAGGGGTTTTAACTTAAAAACCAAAATAGGATGGAAATGGCCCTTTATTTAGTAAATCGTGAAGGGGAAGATTCGGTTTTTTAAATTTTTCCATTTTAAATTTTGTGTCCCAAACAAGCTGACCCGGGAGAAAATTTGGGGAAATTTTAATTAATTTTCCCGGGGGGAGTTTTCAAAACCCCTTTTTTTTTTCCCCCTCATAAGGTTTTTTTTTTTTTTCTAAAATTTTTTTTTTTTTTTTTTTTTTGGGGTTTTTTTTTTTTTTTTTTTTTTTTTTTTTTTATCATGCAATAATAAAAAATGTAAACATTTCTTAGATATTTATATATTTATATATTTAATATTTATTAAAGCGTACCTTCAAAACAGATTCTCTAGAAAAAAAAGCTATTATTTTTGGGGTTTATTTTGTTTACAATCTTATTGCCAAGATCAATGCTTTTTTTAATTTACTAAGGTTACTGTCGTCATGTTCAAAATTTTGCATGAATATTTAGGTGATAAAAAAACTGTACAAAATATTAAGAATAAAATATGGCAAAGGGTCTAGGTTCGTTTAGGAAAAAAAGAAAGTGTCACTGTTAGGACTGAACTTTCGTTTAAAAGGGGGCCTCACGATGGCGATATCAACTGTGATATAATTTGCATACACCAAATAGAACGATTTGGCATGAATCCTTGTATTTCCATTTCCTGGGGCTTCAAAAACTGGTAAGGTGTAAGTATTTTTCAGGGGGTCAGGTAGCACATCACTGACTATTTTTTTTATTGCGTTCAAAGGGGATTGCGTGCACTCAATGGCAGGAGTGTGCTGTAGAGATTTGTATCCTGGGACATGAATCAACATCACTGACTACTTTTTATGCAGTTTCTAATTTTTTTTTTTACCTGCCTCAACTTCAAAAAAAGTTCCCGTCTATTGGAAAAATTGCATTTTTCACCGGGTATACTATTCGCCATGCAAAATAAATTAAAACCCAAGTAATCGAGTACTTAAAACCCCCGAGCTTTGGGGAGAGCTTTCGTCAGGGATGCGCATGTTAGTCGGAGATGCGACCCCCCACCTTTGCGGCACTCTCTCATCACGGACTTTTATACCCAAAGGGAAGAAATGTTTTTTAATTGTATTGACTGAGAAAGGCTTCTTTTGGGTTTTTTAAAAAAAATTATTATTTTTTTATTATTTTTATTATTTTTTATTATTATTATTTATTATTTTTATTTATATGATGAAAGAATGAAAAACAGAGATGGAGAAATTGTTAGAATGTGTGTCGAAACCGTTGTTATAGGAAAAAAGTTGGTTCAAGAAACGTAGACCCACAATAACGAATAGCTAGGTAAGACGATCAGAACAGTAATTGATTATCTTGTATGTAAAAGAAAAGAAGTAAGAAATCTTGAGGATGTGAGGGTAAAGCCATCATTCATTGGTGGAGCCAAGGCTTGTTTGGGGAAGTTTAGAATGAAAGGTACGACCCAAAAGAGAAAAAAGAACCGGCCAAAACAAACGTTTAAAGTGTGGAAAATGCAAACTCCGATAGTGCAAAAAAAAGGGTTTTGACAAAAAATTAGTGACCAACACCTACAATGAAGTGGGAGAAAAAGAAGAAATGGGAAAAATTTAAGAGGTTTTTGTGTCAAATGCAGAAATTTTTTGTGGAAGAGTCAGTGGAAGGGGGAAAAGAAAGAAAAGCGATGTTGGAACGAGAGGGTACGAGTGCATTCGGGAGAAGAAACTACTTGGAAAAAGAATTAAAAATGCAAAACTACAGAAATGAGTACGAGTACCGTAGGCGAAAAACCGATGTGAAACAAAATTGTTAAGGGAAAAAAGACGGCCCCTGGAAGAATTTTGCTGGTAAATTAAAGATCTTCCCGGGAAATAAGAAAAATTATGTACGGCTGTAAAAACCCCAAAAGGGGGAAAGGTCAAAAGGTTCTGGGTTCGAACCCCTTCGGGGCAAACTTTTTCGACAATGCTATAATCTAACTATGTCCTTAAAAACGGGCTTTGCTTAAAACCATTTTTCATACTATTATTATTACTATTTTATATTTTTGTCAACGGAATAATTATTTTTTTTATTTTTCATTTTGGGGGGCTTTTGTTACGTGGGTCCCGCTAAGTTTCTACCTGGGTCCGCTTTTTTACGGTCCCTGGGTTACCTATTTTATTGGTTATGCCCTTTGCCCGGGAGAACGCAACAAAAAAAACAAAAACTAATAAGAAAACTAAAACAAAAAAACGCGGCTATTTTTCTTGGGGTATGTAAGCAAAAAAAAACTAAGTGAAACTGAAAATCTTTGCTTTGCTCATCCAACTAAAAACAGGCAAAGTTTTTCTTGTGCAGATGGGGCTACGTAACCCTCCAAGGGGTTCTGACTGCTTGAAACTTCAGTTTAAATTGCTTTTCTATTTGTTGAAAATGCCCCTGGCCTTCTCAAAAACCCTTTAAAGGTAAGTGTTTTTTATTATTCAAAAGGGGTTTTTTTATTTTTTTTGGATGTATTTTTAAACTTGGTCAAAACCGGAGCTAAAATGTTGTACACTTACGTCAAGTATTTCCCTGTGTATCTACATTACATACTTATTACTTTTTCTTAACTCTAAAATAAAATCAGTCTTTATAATTAGGTAGGGGTGGGCCGATTGCTCTCACCATCCTAACATTTTTTTCTTTTGACTATGGGGGAAAAAACGGGACCAATCAATGGAAGCTGTCTCGGAATTTCGAAGTTCTTCTTATTTAAAAATTTTCCGTACTATTCTACCGTGTTGGTATTTCTGCCTTTTGATTCTATGTATACATTGGGTGAAATCTGTTTTTAATGCTGTCATGTAGCTTTTTTTGTATTTTGCCGTTGGCCGATATAATGAATGGGATTGTTTTATTTTTTTCTGTTTTCAAAAATTTCTTGATCTCAATTGCAACTCACTATTTTTCTTTTCATTTTTTTCTCATGTAGTCTCGCGTTATGGGAATTGGGACGTAAAGTCAATAAAAGGGGAGTTTCTTTTTTCTTTTTGTCAATTTTATTTTATCCGGGCTGTTTTGATGTAAAATTTTTGGTCTTTTATAACTGTGGGCGGGTCGTAAAATTAATTTGAAACTTTTTCTATCTAGTACTGTCTCCGGGTTTGTATTTTTTTAAAGGGGTTTTTTGTGTCAATGATTTTTTTGATTGCTAGTTTTTTTATGAATAAAGTTACTACCTATTGGTTTTTTTTCTGAGGGAAACTTTTTGACTAATGATTGGGATCCGATACATGTGCTCGATATTCCCCCTTTACACTACTTTTCACATTGATCTTTTTTATCGCATCTGTGTAAAGATTTTTTAATTGTTTGTCGCAATCACTCTTCTTGAAGAGCCTCTAAAACCTTTTGTTTTTTCCAAAAATTCCCTGCTGTTTAAATACCTATTTGATGCCTTTAAAATTTTCGTGTCCCTTTGTGCATTCTCATAATGCTCTTTGTAGGGTCTTTTCTGAGGCTAAACTCTTTGCACTCTCTTATGACCCCACTGGGATGTTTTTTTATTTCTAGATTGATTTACATAAAAGGCTTTTTATTATTATTATTATTATTTTATTATTATTATTATTTTTTGCCAACCCGTATGCATGCAATTTGGCTTCATCACCGCCTGACAACCTGATGCACTCGCAGTGATGGCTGACGAAAACATGAGATGGGGGGCCCACCTCTCCTCGGTAGCGTTGTCGACAGCTATCAAAAGCGTTGGGGGAGTTATCACGGAAATCACATCCTATCTAACAATCGCACTGCTGTGCCATCTTACTCGCATCGTTCGAATCGACGTTGCCCAAAGCTCTGTCCAGGGGAAGCGATCTCGTTTTTGTAATGAGAAAAATTACCAAACCCAAGTGAACGTCCCAACCCCAAACTTTCTCCACTCTGACACTGCACTCAAAATGAATTGTCGAGTCTTGTTATCTCAGACCTTATGATAAACTGTGACAATCCACCCAATAGACCCCCTTTCGTGCCAGTTACTCCCGACCCAGGTGTTGCTTGCAGGCCCCCTTTCCCACTCCTTGCAGTCTTTCTTTATGAAGGCCGACATATTTTTTTTTGTTAATTTGTCTCTTCTATGTTTTTGGTCTTTTGTTTGACAAAAAAAAAAAAGGTTTTTGGGTTCGAACCCATCAGGGGAAAATTTTTCGACAACTCTATGAATCAAAAATAAAAATTATTTTATTATTATTATAGGAAGCTTTGCAAAAAAGCTTTTTTTAGTCGCGTTGATGGATGAGCTTTTTAATTATAAATGTTAATTTTAAATTTTAAAAAAAAAAATAAAAACATATTAACCGGGCCCTCAAAACAAACATTAGGGCTGTTGGATCTTTGATTATTTTAACAAGGCTGTGAGTAAATAAAATCTCCTGTGATTTTTCTACAAAAGGGTGTGAGAAAGATCTAAAAAACTATATTTTCGGCTATTTTTGGGGGATTCTGACCAAAGGTGGGGCACAACGTTTATATTTAAAGGGCATTAAGGTAAGGGGGATGTATTGACTTTTTAAAAAAAAAGTTTTAAAATTGGCCAAAAAAATTTAAATAAAGTTTTAAAATTTTAAAACCCCCAAAAAAATCAAAATTAAAAAAACCCTTTTTTTCTAATATTCTGGGTAAATTTTTTTAACTTTTTCTTCAAACGTCCATACATCACCATAACCTTTAAAGGTATGTGAAAAAATGAAGTTGTAGCCCCCCCCCCGTTTGGTCGAAACGCCCAAAAGTCACGAAATATCGCGCTAAAATCGAAAAAATCGTAAAAGTACGATATTCATGAGAAATATTTCTTTGATTTTACCCAAAAACGTAGCAAGTCTAAGTTAAGATTTCAAGGTCCTGCAAATTTTCATCAAGATCGCTATGCCTTTTTCCCGGGGGAGAGCGAACAAACGACGGAAAAAACCAAAAAAAAAAAAAAAAAAAAAACACATCGAGCTAATTTTTTTTGGGGGGTCGGGGAAAATTAAATCTTCGCTTCGCTCATTTCCCAATTATTGGATGAGCTAGGAGCGAAACGAGCGAAACGAAGATTCATTTCACTACACTGGAGAAAAAAACCGGAAAAGTTTTTTTTTTTTTTTTTTTTTTTTTTTTTTTGTATTTTTTTTCTGTTTGTTAGCACATTCCGGCTAAACCGATACTCCCTTGCATGAAATTTTATGGAGGGCTTCGTATCTCTGAACTTAAAAATGCCACGTTTTGAGGGACAAACGAAAAAACATTTTTCATGAAAATCGCAATTTTCGATTTTTTTCGATTTTTTAAAATTTCTTTGCTTACAAAACCCACTGCTTTTCCCCATTGTAAAGATTTTTTTACAGAAACCTTTAATTTTTTGAAATTTTAAAATTCTTAAAAATTTTAGCGTTACAAAAAAATATTTTTTTACAAAATCGCAATTTTACGACTTTTTTCAATTTTTAAAATTTCTCCAGCTTTAAAACCCCACTGCTTAAACCGATTGTAATGATTTTTTTTTCGAACCTTAATATTTGAATTAATATATTCTGAAAATTTGTGGGACAATCGAATAATTTTTCTTATGAAATTTCAATATTCGATTTTTTCCTTTTTTAAAAAATTTCGAATCATTAAAAAAATTAAAATTTAAGTTAAATTTTTTTTTAAAAATTTTAATTAATTTTTTTATTAAATTAATTTATTTAAAAAATTTTTCTTCACTAGTAATGATTTTTTAAAAAGAACAACATAAATCCCATAAAACATGGGCTCAATGCCCAATTACCTTTACCAAAAAGCGGCGGGGCTTAACGTTTTTCCTATTTTTATTATTATTTTATTTTTATTTCTAGGAAAAACCCTTAAATCCCGCCGCGTTGTTGGATGAGCGTAATTGGTGCTTGAGCTCCATGTTTTTGCGGATTTCCCGTTGTTCTTGAAAAAACATTACTAAATTTTAAGATATTTTTAAATTTAATTAAATTTAATAAAAAAAATTATTTAATTTATAAAAAAATTTAAATTAAATTTTTTTTTTTTTAAACGTAATTTTAAAAAAGGAAAAAATCGTAATATTAATTTTTTAAGAAAAATTATTTGTTGCGCACAAATTTTACACGAAATTTTTAATTCATAAAAATTTAAAGGGTTTTGTAAAAAAATCATTAAATCGAAAGCTGTAGGTGTTAAACTGGAGAAATTTTAAAAAATTTAAAAAGTCTAAATAGCGTTTTTAAAAAAAATATTTTTTTGTAACGCTCAAATTTTCCGAATATATCAAATTTAAAATTAAGGTTTTGTGAAAAAAACATTACAATGGACAAAGCTGTAGGTGTTGTAAGTCAAAAAAATTTTTTTAAAAAAACGAAAAAAATCGTAAATTGCGTTTTTATGAGAAATTTTTTTTCGATTTTGCTCAAAACGGGGAGTTCTAAATTCGAGATTTCGAAAAACCTTTATAAAAATTTTATCCAAACGGAGTATCGGTTTGCCGGAATCGGCTAAAAAACGACAAAAATAAAAAAAAAAAAAAAAAACCTTTTTTTTTTCCAGTGAGTGAAAAGGAAAACTTCGCTTCGCTCGCTCGCTCGCTCCTCACCAATTATTATTATTATTATTATTATTATTTTTTTATTATTTTATTTTCCCCTAATAAGCATAGTAGAAAAGTTGCAAAAAAGGGGAAATAGCCCCCGCACGGGGTGTGCCAGCCTCTACACAAAAAACTGTGAAAAAGTAACAGCACTTATAAAAAATAGAATATAGAAACACAAAAGAGACAAACATAGAAGAGACAATTAACAAAACAATACGTCTGGCCTTCGATAAAGAAAGACTGTTGTAAGGAATGGCAGGGCCTGCATAGCGTGTCAGAGATCAAAGGTCACACGACACGTCTCGACACCTGTTGAACATTTCAACGTTACAGACGCTCGTTTTGACCATAGAATCTGGTGAGTCCCTTCCAGAGTCAGTGGAATTCTGTTACCTTCTTAAATGCGTAGATCGTTTTACGCGTTGGCAAGAAGCAATTCATTTATCTGACATCACTGCCGATCCAGTTGCCTCTGCCATTATCACCAGCTGGATATCGGTTTTGGGACGCCCCTTCGGATCACTTCCGATCAAGGCCGGCAGTTTGAGTCTGCCCTTTTCAGGTCTCTAAACTACCTGTTAGGCACTACTCTCATCCGGACTACAGCGTACCACCCTGCCGCCACTCGGGTCAACTCATTTCAAACCTTTTTTATATTTGTATTGTTATATTGGCCTAGATGTATATTGTATTTTATTGTGATAGTTTTAGTAGGCTATTTTTATCTATTAGTATAGGTCTACATTTGATCCAATACATCAAAGTGTCTTTGATGTCAGGTATTGTCTGTGCCTTACGTGAATCACGCCATTAACTTAGTCGGTCTAGTATAGGCAGTATTTACTTTGATTTGTTATTAAGTATTGTATTATCGATCATGTATAATTGTTATGCATCTTGTACTGTTATTAATTACATCTTAATGGCTTAATTTAAACCTTGACTATCATAAATGTTGACCATGTTTTTTAAATGTAACCACATAAACATGAATGTAACCTTTGTACGTTTAAACATACATATAATATACAAATATATAGGCCCTAATAATTATTATTGAGCGAGCGTCTCCACTTGACTCTTATGGCTCGAATGTCTGTTTTTTTTTTTTTTTTTCCTGTTACTGCTTCGGTACAGGTCGCACCATTTCTCTGATCGACCTGAAATTTTGCACACATGTACATACCACCTAGGCGAGTTGCTGTATAGTTTTTGAACAAAATCCAATCGTTGGTTATAAAAAATAAAAAATAAAATAAAAAAATAAAATGTTCCGATCATTATGAAATTTTGCAGGGTCAATAAGTACAACATTCTCTCTTATTTTACAAATTTTCAGCTAAATCGGTCAAGACCTTAAAGACTTATTGGTATGTAACATTGTGGGAATGTCGTACTCGGGTCGTGTTGCACGTACCGGTGCTCGCTCAACAACGCGACTGAACTTTAGCGTTTTCTTAGTAATTATTGGTTGGTCATCGCTCACATTCGTCGATTGCGTCGGGGCTACAGGGTTGGCTTAGTCGCTTTGATTTAGTGTCCCCCACTGAAAATCAGTTATATAACTGAGTGGGTAGACTCTAAATACAATTTATTTATTTACTTATTTATTTATTTATTTATTTATTTATTTATTTATTTATTTTTTTTTGTTTATTTATACTTTGGTTTTACGTTGAATCTCCTGTTATCTTACATTTCAGGACTAAATATACGTGTGCTGTCAATGTTTGCGTGGCCATCTCTTGTGGAAAAGAAGTTCAATGATAATAGCATGGATTGCTATGGACACCTACTTCTTGTGCACCTTTGCATGGTATTCAACTTGCAGAAGCGGGTTGTTTTAACAGGTATGCCTATATGTTGTAGCCAAAGCATCACTACTTGATTTCACTTTCAATTTACATACTTGGGAAAATAAAAGTCTTCCCGTCCCCAGAGCAAACACTCCCATTTTGATGAATGGTAGGCCCATCTCTGATCCCACCTCCCTAGGCAACCTCTTCAATGACTTTTTCTAACATTCGTGCTCCACAGGCCAGCCCCATTCAACCCATCTTAACCCCCCTGGTACCCCAGTCCCTACTGATCTTAAAACTCAATGTGAGCACACAATCTTTCTTTACCCATACTACACACATTGAAGTAACACAAATTGCAAGGAAATTAGGTTCTAAACACTCAAGTGGTCTAGATGAGATACCGGGATCCCTGCCAAATGTATGCATTTAATCTCAATTCCCCTAGCCTTTTTAATAAACAAATCCCTTTTTTCTGGTATCTTCCCCTCCAAACTTAAACTAGCAAAAGTAATTCCCATTTACAAACATGAAGGAAATAAATCTGACATGAACAACTATAGGGCAATCTCCCTCCTTTCATCATTCTCTGAAATATATGAACTAGGCCTAACCATGCACGATCGATTACTCTCCTTTTTCAACTATCACAACTTGCTTTCCCCCAGCCAACCAGCTTTAAAAAAAATCAATCACCACTGCACTCTTCAGCTCTCTTTCTCCCATCTACTCTGCTCTGGATAAAGGGATCATGCCATGGGAGTGTTCTACAATCTAAGCAAAGCCTTCGACACCATCGACCACAGTATTCTTCTCGCCAAACTGTCAATCTTAGGAATCAGAGGAACGGCACACAAGTGGTGAGCTTCTTACTTGACTGGTCGCACCCAGGCTGTTGAAATCCAGTTTACGACGAAACTTTCCACCCATAAATATCTTTCCAAACCCAAAACACTTGTCGCTGGCGTTCCACATGGCTTAATATTAGGTCCCCTTGCTTTCACTCTATTCACTAATGACCTGCCGAACTTCCTAGACGAGGACACACCTACTGGAGTCAACTCCTGACCTGCCCAAAAAGCTTAACGGCTGCTATGCCCCCTCTAGTAAACAATCATGCTTCCCAAATGTATGTATACTGCCAGAGCAACCTCTTAACCATATCACTAGCAAAGACTACCTACTTCTCCTTCCACTCCCCCCCCCCCCCCCCCCCCTCCCAAATCTAGCCCCCTAATCTGGCTAGATGGTAAAAGTATCACTCAAACCAACTCTACTAAATTGCTAGGATTGAACATCTCTGAAACTTAAGTTAGATTGGTCAATCCACATTAATCAGGTGGCCTCTAAAATTCAAAGTGATTGTTTTATTCTCGGGAAGCTCAAAAAGCTAGTTCTTCTCCACATACCGTACCTACTTAAAACGGTTTACTTTGCTCATGTTCACTCCTTCATATCATATGGCCTACTTTTCTAGGGTGCATCCCCCCAAGTGACAAGAATATTCATCCTCTAAAAGAAAGCCATCCGCGTCATGGCTGGTGTTTCCAGGAGGCATACTTGTAGAGAACTTTTTAAGGAACTAGGAATTCCTACTTTGCCTGCTCTCTTATTCAAGCTGCCGCGACATTTGTCCGTTCCTACCCCAACCTTTTCCCACTAAACACCTCTGTCCACGCCCATTTTACAAGAGCAAATCCACAAATTCACATTCCCAACCATAAACTAACCCTTTTCTCAATAGGTCCACAATATATAGCTTTAACTCTCTATAACAAACTACCAAACAATACACAATCCTCTCCCTCCATTTCAGCTTTAAAGTCGACATGATAATTATTTCTAAAAGTTTTTACTTGCTCCATGAATACCTCTCTGCCTAAATGTAATGTAATGTAATGTATATATACTATGCAACATTACATTATGTTTATTTTCTACATTAATTTTACTACTACAGTACTAGTAGTACTATATTTCTTGTATACTTCTTGTTTCTTAAAGGGGCTAAAAACCCCAAAAATTATTTTTTACGACGTGATATATAGCACGATACTACACTTAAATGACCGTTTAAAAAATTATATCTTGTAACTGTGATTTAACACAAATTTTTGAATTTTTTTGATCCAGAAATTGGCAAAAATTGGTGTTTTGGAAAATTTCCTAAATCCGCTTTAACCTGCTTCTTTTTTGGTCCACATAGATACTAGAGCATAGTACCAATCTAAAATGCCCCTTTATAACATCGTGTCTTGAAACTGTGCCCAAATATACCCTCAAACACGCAAAAATATGCATTCCAAAATCACACCCCATCTTGGTAATCAGCATATTTTGACCGAACTACTTGCCCTAATTACAAAACAAAATATAGAGAATTTACAGAAAAGGCTGTCGAGTACGTCAATAATGTCCGATATTTTTTTGGATCAAAATCCTGCAAGGTTACGGGGCATAAAGATCGTCCCATGTTATTTCTTATGGGAGATTTTTGCCGATGGGACCTAGCTCGAAAAATGTCATGTTTGACAATTTTTTGGGAGGTCATGGTGGCCCCAATGGTTTTTCTGTTAATTGCTAAATTCATTACTAGTTAGCCTGAATGAAATATATTTTTTGAGTTTAGCGGTTAAATACCCCTTTAATACTTTTTAATTTTTATGTTACCTTTCTGTTCACCTTCTCCTTCGGGAGTTATACATGTACCATGTGCACATCAAGTTGAATAAAGTTATTCTATTCTATTGTATCAGCATCCCAGGGTGTGAGCTAGGATTATTAAGTTTGGGATGTGAAACATTCTGGTTGGTGTGTGGCTCTTTGGTTTTGTGGTTAGCGTATCTGCTTCCAATGCAGAAGGTCCAGGGCTCAATTCCTGCCAAAGTCAAAAGTTTTTTAACTTCTGATTGATTTGACTTTGATTTTCCATCAGTTCGTGTCTTAGGAGTTTGTAAACGGTGACTTTGGAGCCGTCCTATCAACGAAGCACATAATAAATTCAGAGTTGTTCTGAATCGGCCTTGTTTGATTCTGGCGTTGATCTGTGGGTCTGTTCATACCACTGATTGCTATATTTTCTATTAAAAATATCGATCTTTGGTTGGTTATCGCTCACTCATCGAATACGTCGGGACCTACAGGGTTGGCTTGGTGGCTTTGATTTACTGTCCCCGCATTGATTTACTGTCCCCCACTGAAAATCAGTTATATAACTGAGTGGGTAGACTACATACAATTTATTTATTTATTTATTTATTTATTTATTTATTAAAGTTATAAAAAGTAAACAGCACTTACAAATTGTTAGCTTTAATTTTAATAATAATCATAACTCAGTTCCAGCTATGTCGGGTTTAGTAGTTTTCCACCATCATCTCTAGGGAACGAAACTGTAGATACTAAGCTTTTTTTTAAAAAATTATTTAGAACTGAAACTGAACTGAAACTTCAAAACAATAAAAACACCAACCAGTTTATTGTATTTACATTATTTTTATGATAAATTCATGTATGGATTTATTTTTCAGTATTCCAATGTCTCCTCAAAGCCTGTAGCCCTAAGCATCGACTCACTGTGAATAAAGCATTGGGATTGCTGCTACCGTGGATTTGCCAAAAGGTTGAAAATGGACTTCATGAGGTGATTACTGCGACCTGCAGGTCGTTGATGGACGCTCCTGTCAAGCAACACATGTACATTCTGGACGTGGTGCTCTACCACCAAGAGGTGAGTCATTAGGCTAGTCATGCTGCTACATACTAATTAATTATTGGTTGATGGTATGGTAAAGTAAAAGTCCCGCACCAGCCCGTAGGCACGATGGTACTCGCGAAGACGCTCATTCAAGAACTCGAGTGCCAGATTGAAAACTCGGATCTGCCTGTAGCCTAGGTCAGCATGGCCGATAGCAACTCTGCTGATAGAACCATCAGCATGGCGGTAAGGAACAGAACTCCCTAGATTAGTGAGGAGCACCTCACGCAGACGATCCCCGGTTAGTTTTACGTAGACAGCCTGCTTTGCGCCATCCAACTGTATATCAGTGACGGAAGCTGGTTCCCGACGTAATATTGCAAAAATCCACTCAAACTTTGGCTGTGGACGGTTTGGAGAACGAACGGTCAAACACACATTTAAGTGTGTTGATACGAGAAATAATAGCGAATAGAACAGGTTGTGGGGTTGAGAACATGGTTATTCAATGAAAAAATAAGTAAAGAGAAAGCAAACAAAACACACTCGTGTGTACCAAATCAAACCGATCGCTTAGTGCAGCAGTGAGGGTAGAAACCGTGCCCCCGACTGGCGACGAGGGTAAGACTAACAATCATACAGCTACTATTAGTATAACAAAGTACCATACTAAATAAAACAAGAGATTAATCAATAAATATCTCAAAATCACAATAATTCAGGAGATGTTCAGTTCAATTCATGATACAAATCGCACCGCCTGCTCGGGTATGTTCATGTTGTTAGGTTATCTCTCTACTGGGCAATAGCAATTCCTAATTCCTATCTTGAATTCCTATCTTAAATAAGGGAAAATTTGAAATCACTGAAAACGAAACCCGACACATTTTAGCTTACGAACAAAAACTGATTTGATGGATCAAGTAAATTTTCCTTCAACCTTTTTTAAAATTTGTCTGTTTGCTATCATTATTAACGGATGTCAAATGACTGCTCCGATGTTGTTCAAATCGTATTGAGTTACCTCAAAATCACAAAACTCGTAGTTGGTTTGAATGGTTCCTAAGGATAACCATTACCACTTCAAGCTTGCCAAAACAACAGTCCAAGTCGTCTTAAAGGGGTATTTAAACCGCTAAACTCAAAAATATATTTTATTCAGGCTAACTAGTAATGAATTTAGCAATCAACAGAAAAATTATTGGGGCCACCGTAACCTCCCAAAAAAATTTTCAAACATGACATTTTTCGAGCTAGGTCCCATCGGCATAAATCTCCCATAAGAAATAACTTGGGGACGATCTTTATGCCCCGTGACCTTGGAGGATTTTGATTCAAAAAATATTGGCCATTATTGACGTACTCGACAGCCTTTTCTGTAAATTCTCTATACTTTATTTATTTATTTATTTTATTAGCATTCCATTAATTCAACACTCATGTGCCCACAATTGGTAGGCGAGTACAGGACATTGTCATTAAGTGTACTAATCTAAACACAAATATTATAAAACATACAATTATAACAGATAACATCAACAATGTACCAGTCTAACAAGCGCCATGCTTTCCCAGCCATATTAGGCCTACTTGTTTGACACCATTATTTTGTATTGTCATGTATAACAATATAATATTTATACAGGTAAAAATCGGTAGACACAACAAAAGCTAATGCCATTTGACATCAATATTTACTAGTTCACATCTAAAATCTAATACTATCTAATATCACATCTAATGTTTTTTTCTTGAATATAATATCTAGTCCTATGTAGGCCTATATTCCAGATATTCCCTTACAGTGTAGAAACTGTGTTGTAGTAAATAGTTTTTTACTTTGGATTTAAAGCTGATCCTAGATTGCAACTCATCATTTTGAGGACATATAATTTCATCTGGTAGCTTATTATAGATCTTCACTCCAATGTTTACCGGGTCACAATCCAGCAATTTCAATCTGTGGCCCAATTGATGTAGTTTAAACCTACTTCTTGTATTGATACCATGGAGTGACTCATTTGATTGAAAGTAGTGGGGAAAATCTCTGACAAACATTATTACGGTACTTCCAGAATATACAAACTTGCTACAGTTAATAATTAATGTACCTTATACTATTAGTTATTTTTAAAGACTTGCCTACAGGAAGCTCTTGCTCCAATATGTGACATAGCGCACAGCTCTTTTTTGGAGACGGAACACTTTCCCAACGTTTATAGAATTGCCCCAAAACAAAATTCCATAGTAAATAAGGGATTGAACATTAGCAAAGTATACTATTCTCAGAGTATCCGTATTGCACTGTGAAGATAAATTCTTCATCCGAAAGCAAGCAGAGCTCAGTTTGTTACAAAGATCATCAATATGAGATGTCCACTTCATTCTAAAGTCTAGTGTGAGGCCAAGGAATTTAGAGTGATCAATTATATTAATAGATATATTATTATAGTCCAATGTGACAATTGGCTGGTTACCCTTAACTTGAAAGTTCATTATTTGTGTTTTTAAACAGTTAACTTCATTTATTTACAGTGAACCAGGCCTCTAATTGTTCCAGAATCATTTTTAACTTATACAGTAGCTCATCTAGAGTTTTTTGCCGTAATAACTACACTTGTGTCATCTGCAAAAAGAATAGCTTTGCACTCCTGTGGAAGGTTGGATGTCAAGTCATTAATATAGAGGCTGAAAAAGGTTGGGCCAACATTTGAACCTTGTGGGACCCCACTAATGACATGCTTCCATCTTGAAAGAGGTGCATTTCCCATCACTACTAATCAACCCTTTGTTTCCGGTTACTAAGGTAAGACTTGACCCACGCTCCAGATACCCCTCTTAAACCATAATAGTGCAATTTGTTCAATAAAATCTTATGATTTAATGTATCGAACGCCTTAGACAGATCACACAGGACTGCTCCAACTGCAAGCTTATTTTCTAGAGCATTATTTATTTCATGAATCAATTGGAAAGTAGCTGTGGATGTAGAATGATTCTCTCTAAAGCCATGTTGTTCATTACATAGAATTCTATTATTTCTAAGAAACGGGTGGAGTCTATTGAGAAACAATTTTTCAAAAACCTTGGACAAAGTTGGTAACAGTGCCACTGGTCTGTAGTTCGATATATCATTACGCTTCCCTTTTTTAAACAGTGGCTTTATTATAGAATATTTTAATTTCTCCGGGAAAATTCCCATTTTAAACGAGCAATTACAAATATGAGACAGAGGCCCTGAAATAAACGGGGCACTATGTTTCAATATAAGGTTAGGAATTCCATCCCACCCAGCTGAAAGCTTCGGTTTAAAGGTATTAATAACATCCGCGACTTCTCCGGGAGTTGTTGGACTTAAAATAAAATCGGGTATGTCATTGCGACCTATTGTATTTAACTTAGCATCACACTGTTCCGAAGTATCTGTTTTAACATCTATCAATTTCTCCGCTACATTTATATAATAATTATTAAAAGCTTCTGTAACTTCTCGTTCTTTCATTATTTCCTGACTGCCCATTTTAAGCGTTATCTTTTGATTATCCGCTTTAACTGTTTTCCCATTAAGATGATTAACTAAGTTCCAAGTGGTTTTTACTTTGTTTGTTGAATGTTTTATCAGGGTATTGTTGAATTTTAATTTAGCATTTCTAATGATTTTTGAAAGGTCTTTCTTGTAATTGCTGAAGTAGGTTTTAAATTCTTGACTTGTGTCAACTTTACTTTGCAAATACAATTTTTGTTTCACTCTACACGCCTCTCTAATATCGTCTGATACCCAACCTCTGTATGCATTACTTCTTCCCTTTGCCCGGAAAGATCGTTTGGGAAAATGCAACTCTACAAGTTGCATTAATTTACTAAGAAATGCATTAAACATTATATCGATTGAAATATCTAGAGGACTGTAAATACTAGACCAGTCAATGCTGGCTAGGTCCACAAAAATTCCTGAATTTGGGTTAATTTTAAAAAATCTCTTGTTTATCCATACTGAGCTTTGCTGCAATTCGTTCGAAGTAACAATTGAGATATATTGCCCACTGTGATCAGATAACCCACTTTCCAAATTCACCATTTTGGTTTAGGAGCATAGTTCGAAAAAACATTATCTATGGCAGAGCCCTTTCCGTATGTTATTCTGGTCAACTCATAATTAAGAGTGGATATATTAAAAATGGTAAGAATATTCTCTAAATTTGCCCTATACCCATTATCCAGAGAGAAATCAATATTTATGTCACCACAGATTACAAACTTAGATTTACACTGACACAGTTTCTTAAAAACATTTTCTAAAATATACATGAAATGTTTTGTTTGTTAGCTGTGGGGGGCGATATACAGTAACAATTACTAGGCCTACATGATCAGAAGATTGTAATTCAATGGCACACATTTCTAAAGTATTTTCCACTGACATATCAGTATCACTTATGTCATTCCTTAATTTAAATTTAAAATTATTTTTAAAATTATTTGATTGTCATGTATAAATACACACTCCACCCCCCCTTGACTTCTTCCTAGACCAACTACTAGCCAATTGAAAATCATTAATTTTACCATCGAGTCTTCTTGGTTTGGCTGAAACCATGTTTCTCCCAGACATAACACATCAACAGTTTCACAAATAGAGTCTAAAAAGATTTCAAGTTCTTCTATCTTATTACCAAGGCTTCTAATATTTTGGTGGAAAATTCCTAACATCCGTATGCCTACATTCGCCTGGCTAGGCTTAGCTACTATTTCTTTCTTGACTTCACCTGACGTTTGCAAAAAGAATCTGATTTTTTTAGTTTAGTTTTAGACTGCCGATCAGGCTGTACTCTGATAGGGCACAAGGAATTTAGGCCTAGAATGAGGTCACCTGTGTTTGAATCCTTAAAGTCAGGATCTTCTATATGCGATGTGGCTATTGTAGATACCTCATCTTTAGTACCGGAAATCCACGTTGTTGCCTGTAGATTGATCGCGGTACTCGGACTTGACTCGTCCACCGAGAGGGTAGCTTCCTTTGGGGAGCCGGTACTAGCTGTAGCCCACTGCAAATCCGTGTCTCCTTGTTGGTCGTTGATTTGATCTGTGACTTGCTGTACTGTTAGATTGGGTGCATCCTGAGTCCACAGCTGAGCTGGCAGGGGGCTCCGTCCTTGGCACGTTCACTACAGCTAAATCCTGGCTGCTTCCTCTACTATACCGCGAGTCAAATCAGTAGTCTTTGTCGTCACTAGTTTTGCGATCACCTGGACAGTTGCAATTATATCCCTATCCAGTGGCTTATCCGAGTCCTGCGACTGGGTTTTAGGGAGGTTAAGGGAGGGCAGCCGCTTCCAGAGTCCATCACCCACTTAGACAAAGCAGGTATGTTCTCCTGTTGTACAATGTGACACAAGTCCAGGCAACTTTCTTCTTGCTGAGAATCATTTGTTATGATCAGTTTGTTTTGTAATTTGGGCGAGTAGTTCGGTCAAAATATGCTGATTATCAAGATGGGGTGTGATTTTGGAATGCATATTTTTGCATGTTTGAGGGTATATTTGGGCACAGTTTCAAGACACGATGTTATAAAGGGGCATTTTAGATTGGTACTATGCTCTAGTATCTATGTGGACCAAAAAAGAAGCAGGTTAAAGCCGATTTAAGAAATTTCCTAAAACACCAATTTTTGCAAATTTCTGGATCAAAAAAATTAAAAAATTCGTGTTAAGAGTCGAAAGCAGGGCCGAGCGCTTTCAAATTTTGCGGTGACTACCTAAACTAAATCGTCCGCTATCGGTAGCTCTGTCAATACAGTTGCGTCTTCTCCCCTAGGGTCCTAGGCTACCCGCATTACCAGCCACGTTTCAAACCACGAGATATTATTTGGTGGCGAGTTGGATGATTTTATGCGACTGACTGCCACATCCAGGAAAACGCTTAAGTCCCACCGCGTTGTTGGATGAGCGTAATTGGAGCATTGAGCTGCCATGTGTTATGCGGATTTTCTGTTGTTCTGAGAAAAAATCATAACTTCATTGAAGTTTATATTTTAAATTATTTAAAAGAAATAAAAAATAAACTTTAATTTTTAATTTTTACAATTAATCGTAATTTTAAAAATCAAAAAAATCGTAAAATTGCGATTTTCATGAGAAATAATTTTTCGATTGCGTTAAAAAACGTGGCAGTTCTTAGTTCAAAGATTTCGAAGGTCTCCAGAAAATTTCATCGCAATTGGAGTATCGGTTTAGCCGGAATCGTGCTAACAGACACAAAAATACAAATAGAAAAAGGAAAAAAAAAAGAAAAACATTCTGGATTTTTTTCTCCAGTGTAGTGAAATGGAATCTTCGCTTCGCACGCTACGCTCGCCACGCTCATCCAATTATAATGTACATCTCATGTATAGAGACGTAAATTACACTGTAGAAATATCGGCAGAAGGTTTTAAAACTATTGAAAGTGCCCTAATTGTAATGACAAATGTTTTACGCTCGTCTCAAGTTTAGCGTGCATCTGCATAAGTATCACTGGAGACCGCCCGCTCACCGTAGTCGTGTTGGCTCACTGGTCAGCACGCTTGTTTTGAATGCGAGAGGTCGCCTTTTTTATAAAACATTTTTTACTTTTTTTACTCATCCCATTAGTATTGTTCACTCTAAATTTATGACGGAAACAATTTTTATGACTTTCCGGTGCAAATTACTCTAATGGCGAAGGCCTTCTCGCATTCCGCATTCCATAGTCGTGTTGAGCCCATAGATAATCACAGAAGTTGTAACGTAGATAATTGTGTACTTCTTGTTTATTTATTAAGATTAAGGACGCGTCAACTGTTAGGTCATATGAATCACTCTTGCCTAGGGGATGTGGGGACGTGGGGCCCATGCTGGTCAGAACCAGCCACGGGTAAGGAGAGGGAGGATTCTCACGTCGTGGTCGTTATCGGCTTTGTCATCGTTCGTGTTGTCATGGTCGTCGTCGCCGTCAAGGGAAGGGGCAAGGTCCCCGACGACGATTGCCAGAGCTCGCCTCTAGTTTCGGGGAGTAAGATACTCCGCTCTTTCTAGCTGATGTTTGCGAGGTGGACTTTTTCTCTTGAATCGCCTTTTACGATAAGCAGAGCCATGCTCTGGGCCAATTCTACCCCGGGCCCAGAATTAAAAAATATTTGCACCATTTGATAGCGCTAAACAAAAGGAACACTTTGGGATTACAGTTCTTTACGTCTTTCTTTGCCCCGATCATGGTATTGAGGTTTGCGGCAACTTCAGGGGCGTCTTTGTACCTAGGCCAACTAGGCACGGGTCCAGGGGCGGCAGCCCTTGGGGGGGCGGCACAAGAGCGAAACAAATTCAACAATGTTAGTTTAATTATTTTATTATTTGTTTTGTTTTTATTATATCGTATTATGTAATTTTAGATTTTAAAACGTGTTTTGGAGCTTTTAAAAGTTGAAAATTTGCAAAAATTTCGCCTTTGGCGATCGGTCCTTCGTACAGCTATAGCATTAGTCGGGGCCTACATGGTTGGCTTGGTCGCTTTGGTTTACTGTTCCCCACTGAAAATCAGTTATATGACTGAGTGGGTAGACTCTAAATACGAATATTTATTTATTTATTTATTTATTAAGTCTTCTTATCCCGATCCCGTAATAAAAGGGTTCGTAAAGTAAGACTCTTGCGTGTTTTACTGTGGTGCTAGCTGCTGCATGCAGCATCTGAGACGACAATTTTGTTGCAGAATAGAAGAAAATTTAAATTTAAAACCGTTACCTAAACCTTTTAGTAGTGAGTTGGGTGGTGGTGGTATGGGGGGGGGGGGGGGCGGCAAAATTTAATTGTCTAGGGGCGGCTCACTACCTAAATACGGTATATTTCATCCGGGATGTAGCTTTACGATGATGTAATATACACAAGAACACCGAAAAAAAAATAGCAATGCAATATTATTACTAAATAGATTGCGTACTTATGTACACAAGTATAATTTCAATTGAAAATATTTTGCATTTATGATTTTAAATTGTGGGTCATAATTATGCCAGTGCTATTCAAAGTCCAACAATGACACACAAAAACATAAGTTGCATGCTTTCGGAGAATAATAAGTTTGGTGTTACAAAAAACAATTTTGAATACATGTTTGTGGTGTACAGCACTAAACACAAATACATTAGACTAGGAAAACGCTAAAGTCCCGCCGCGTTGATGGATGATCATTTTTTGTAAGTTTTTTGTTTGCGTTTTTTGCGTTTGTTTGCACTTTTCCTTTGCAAGTGCTTTTTGAATGCATTGTAGGTGATTGTTGTCAAGTTTCTATTGTTACTTGTTAATTGTTGTTATAAACCTAAAACAACTCATTAAAACCTTTATTTCTATGGATTATGGATAACTTTTTCAACTTTTTCTTTCAAAAGGTACTACATTAACATAACCTTAATGTCCATGTGAAATATGAACGTTGTACCACTACCCGTTTGGTCAGAATCGGACCAAATGTCACGAAAATATCGCACTAAAAATCGAAAAAAATCGTAAAAGTACGATATTCATAAGAAATATTTCTTCGATTGTGCCCAAAAACAATACACCTCTAAGTTTAGAGATTTCGAAGGTCCCTTCCAATTTTCATCAAGATCGGTTATGCCGTTTGCCTGGTTGTTAGCTAACAAACAGACAGAAAAACAAACAATAACAAACACCCGAGCTATATTTTTTGGGGGTCAGTGAAATTGAAGTCTTCGCTTCGCTCATCCAAAAACTGATGTGACGCTCCTGAGCGATTGATGCAAGAACCAATCCCTATGCAAGAATTTTTAAAGATGTTGTAAAAAGTAGCTTACATACACTGCTAGCTGTCACTACATTTACAACCAGGTGTTTAGTACTTACATAGTCCCACATTCCCCACTAGCCTACTATTTTGTTTGATGTTTAGGAGAAGCATAGCATAGCTAATGAAGTTTCACTCTAAACAGTGAAACAGTTTATGTTGATTTGATAGCCATTAGCCACCAAAGGCGAAACATGCAACAAAATGGTCAAAAGTATGGTAACCAAATTTAAAGAATAAAAATACCCGCCACTCTCATCTTGGAGTAAAAGCATGCCGAGTATAGATACATGCATGGGTAAGAATACCACAATGTTGAATGTATAAATCAGTAATCATCGTCTCGCAAAGCAACATTGACCTTGTGAGACTGACGAAAGGTCACGACTGCAGCGCGAGAAGGATGGGAGCGCACACGCAGAATCAGCTACCCAATAAAAATATACTTGTGAATATACTGAGACATTTTAAAATACAAAAACTTGCAAATCAAATCCGTATTTTTGGAATAGAGAGATCTCAAAACAGATTTGAACGTGGTTTTTCAAATCACTTTTACATTACAGTAACGTACATACATACACTACATAGTTACATTGCACATCTGCCACGTACTAAAAAATAACCCAGTGTTCTTCGTAGCCCATCAAATCAAAATAAAATAAAAAATTTCCAATGCAGCAACAAACACAACAATTGATATTTTCCACCTTTCTCACTGCATTCCACCGCCATCTAAATCAGCAAATCATCAAATGAACACTGAAAATTTGCACTGCCTTTTGTTTAACATTTTTATTTAATGACAGGATCATTGAACAAAAAGAAAAAGGGTATTGTTTCCGTAAATTTTTGTTTAGCCTAGGACTATCATCCCCCTACTATTGTTCAACTACATTAGGCTTTCTGTAATCAAAAACTAGTTATTTGTGCGGGAGTGTCAGAACACGGTCGTGCAGGCCTAGGGCTGGCTAGGAGAGGCCTAGGAGTTGTCAAACGTGATGTGTTTGTATTCATATTTCTAGTCATATAGCCTAAGGTAACTTGAAGCTTACACTGTTGTAATATAAATAATTTTCATCGTCTGGGCCTAGGCCCGGGATGGTTTTTGTTTTGATTTATGAGCGTAATGACAACTTTTCTCTTTTTACGCATAGACACAAAATTAAAAATGTCGTCCATCTGTTTACGTATTTTCTTGGGCGAGGCGTTCGTATAGCCTGAGCTGCCGTTATCGTCTTTCGTACATACGATCCTAACGCACAGACGCGGAACTCCGTGCAGCCATCAATCCCCATTTTAGGCGCAATTCCGTGCCTTTTTGTGTAGCTTTTACTGATGAAATTTAACGATTATATCCATAATTATGGATCAAATAAGATCAACTTTCACCACAGTGTTCGAAATAGTAAAATTAATACGTCGCTGTCATGAAACATGGATATTACTTATTTCAATGCAGTAAAGTGCATCATCAAGTTCCCAAGTTATCATTTTTTTCCGAAGCAATAACCGACTAAAGAAAAAAATAGACAAATGCGATGTGTTCAAAATTATTTATGAGTATGGTTGAATTTTTTCATAATTATTTGATCATAACTGTAGAGCTTGTTATTTTATTTCTAACACTCTGCAGCCGCGCCTGAAACCTGTCTATGCATTAGGCTCTTAAATCACAGTTACAAGATATGATTTTTTAAACGGTCATTTTAGTGTAGTATTGTGCTATAGATCACGTGGTAAAAAATAATTTTTGGGGTTTTTAGCCCCTTTAAATGCAAGTGATTTTGAGCCTCAACACACTGCTTGCTTGTTGCCTGTTAATCAATGCAGTACTTTTAATCTCTAGTGCCACTATTAAAATAACTGACATGCATGCATCACAACTAGCCTTACATCCGATTATGATTTAAATAATACTATTGCTTTCACAGATCGAAGCTCTCATATCTCGTGTCTATCTGTCTGCGCATCTCACGCATAACGACAAAAATTGAACATGACTTCCGTTTTTTGTTGAATGAAGGTGAATTTTGTTGGTCGTCTCGTAAGTGATTTTTGAACATCTAAAAACACGTCTATGCTTTTTAATCCTGATCATCATCATCATCCTGCATGTAGAGGCATCCACTGCAATTCAGCTATCTTTTATGTTTGGTTGGTGTATTGTACTATGAAAAGGTACTCTGAAGGGTGTGCTGTATTTAAACTTGTATGCTCGTATTTAAACCTGTATTTTATTCCATGCTCTCAGTCGCCATAACCTATCAAACTCTGACTTCCCGTCTTCCTCTACTCACCGCCTCCTTAGCCCTAGCATCCGCTTGTCAGGCCTAACAGTGGCCATGTAACATAGCTGGCGGTGGCTCAGCAGCTGAGACACTGGCGGTCGTTTCAAACACTACATCTCTCTTTTTCTTTATTAGATAATTGTTCTTCTTACTTAGAAATTTTTAAATGTTCACATTCTTTATATCTTAATGATTAATCTAACATTATCTTTACTGATTTGTTTTCACTTTGTTTCACTTTACTGATTTTATATACTCTGCTTTAGTGATGACATGAATCACTTTCACACTTCACTGATTTTATTTGCTCTGCTTTAAATGAATTACTCACTTTCACCTTTCACTGATTTTAATTTGCTCTGCTTTAGATGAATTTGTAAATTGTTCCTGGGTTGTTGTCATGTCTCTTAGTGTAGCTGGTAGTCGTGTAGTCTTCTTGGTAGCAGTCTCACTCTTGCGGAGGGTCTTCTTGTGTGTATGGGAGTTTCTTCCGGTCTGTGATGGTGTAGGCCTTCATTGATGTTTTCATCAGGTGTAGGTCCTGGTGTCGGCGCTTCTTGTTCCATCTCGATATTGATACGGGTATTTCTCGTTGTAGGTGCCGTGACAGGCTGGTTCTGAACCGTGACAGGCTGGTTCTGAACCGTGACAGACTGGTTCTGTGTTGGTCTTTGCTTGAATGATTTTACTTGAGAAACGTTTCTGCAGATTGTTTTTCCACTTTGATCTTTGATGATGACTTGATTTCCTTTCACTTCCTGTATTTTGTATATGTCTTTTGCAAATTTTGTGGCAAGTTTGTTTGCTTTGTGCTGTGTGATAATTACGGTGTTCCCCGGTTGCAAGTGTCTTTCTGTAGCGTTTCTGTTTCTGTCTGCATTTTGTTTTCCTTTTGCTTTTTGTTGCGCATCTTTCGTTCTGATTTCTCTGTCCATCTGCGTTCTTCTGGTCTTGGTTTCTGTTTTACAGTTGGATTATTTTTATAGGTGAGGACTGATGAGGGAAAAAGTACTATCTGAAGTAAGAAAAGTTACCTCACAACCTATTAAAAGTCACTCGCTACTTGCGAGCCAGTGAGTAGAATTTTGGAACATCGAATATATGTCAAATGCTTTCATATTGTGCATTAATAACAAAATTCAAATGGTTACATCACATGTATTACTGCCATTGCTATAAATATTAAACATAAGCCCTACCCAATTAAATGCAATAACACAAATTGTATTGATAATAGTCTGCATGTTGATCTGTAATTAAAATTCTGTGATTTCATGTATTTCTACTTACAGATCTTCTACCATATCAGGCAGCATTTGTACAGGTATATGTTGGCTGCAATCAACTTCTCTGGTCCATCTCCATTTGTGACATTTGCTCACAAACACCAGGCTGTGACTCTCTTAGAATTGCTTATTAAGTGGCAGATTAAAGCGAAAAAGGAAGAAAATGAACACACGCAGGTAAGATTTAGTGGTTGCCATCTTATACTTTGTAACAATATGTACAAGGAAACATCCACTACGAAGTAGTCCTAATTGACTACTGTCTTTATTTGAGTATAGGCCTCGGGTATATTTGAAATTGTCAAGTTCAAAAAGTGGGGTGCGGACATTATGTGAAGCCATTTTCAATAGTATTTAAATGCAAATCTTTAAAATCTGAGTGGTCAAAATAAGGGTGCGGCCTTTACTCGAGGGCGGCCTATAAGCGAGTAAATACAAATACAACGTGGTCAAAGTAGCCAGTTCTATTCATAGGCCTGCCATTAAAATATTACATTTTATAACTAAATAGGGGATAAAAAAAAAATATAATTGTTGTAGAAATTGGCCTATAGGCTACTTAGCTTTCATGCTTTAAAGTTGAACAATAATTTATACTTCTGGCATCACATGGTTTGGCTGTTTTAAGTCCATTTTTTCTTGCTATTAGTTTGAGATTTCAACTAAATGAATATTTATTTATAAGTTAAATACAAAAATAAAATAATCTTATTTTATAGTCTGACCCCTTTTTTCTTTATTTTATTTTTTTTATTTTTATATATTTTTTTAAAAAGTATGAATGAAGAGGCACCCTGGCCAAGCAACAGAAGGGGCAGCTTTTCTCTTGTTGCCAAGGGTCCTGGTTCGAATCCAGGGTGAGTCATGGATGTTTTGTCTCCCGAGCACTAGAGTTGGGAGGGAAGCCCCCTTACTGGTTGTGCTGACTGTGTGGCTCAGTATGAATGGTGTTTGAAGTAACCTTGCTGATGATGACAACATGCATGCAGAATTTGCTTCTTCGTGGCCCTACCACAGGTTTGGTTATGTGTTGTGAGTTTTGTTTGCATGTAGTTAGCTGATTTTTAGTGGCCACCATCTGCCTGATGAGTCCCAGAAGGACGAAACGCGTCGTGGATTAAGGTAACAACTTTAAATTAGCTGCAGTTGTCATCAGCAGGTGAAAAGTTTTGTCGCCCCCAGCCCTTCAGGCTGGGATTTATGTTCTCTTTGCTTTCCCAACCTGTCAACCCTTCTCCAATCTCTTATTTTATAGTCTACTACTCGTCACATACTAGTGGGATTTTGTGGGGACTACATTATTTCACCTCGGACAC
>JAMZAV010007055.1:0-34992 GCA_024449915.1 Sweltsa coloradensis | reverse complement strand
GGATAATAACAAACTAGGGTATTTGGAGGTAGGCGTTGATATCCAAAAGGAAATCCTGACGGAGAGTTAACCTAGTTTTCCTTCGTAAAATGAGACTAAAAATAAAAATTCCACTAACATATACAGTATAAGCCAAGGTACTTGAAGTGGGGAAAATTGTCCCTGGACAGGTAACCTTATTGGATGAGCGAAGCGAAGACTTCAATTTCACTGACCCCCCAAAAAGTTTAGCTCGGGTGTTTCTTTTTTTTGTTTTTTTGTTTTTTTGTTTTTCTGTCTGTTTGTTCGCTCGATTCCGGGCAAACGGCTTATGCGATCTTGATGAAAATTGTAGGGGACTTTCGTTATCTCTGAACTTAGAGGTGTATTGTTTTTGGGTACAATCGAAGAAATATTTCTCATGAATATCGTACTTTTACGATTTTTTTCGATTTTTAGTGCGATATTTTCGTGACATTTGGCCGATTTGACCAAACGGGTAGGGCTACAACGTTCACATGTCACATTGACATTAAGGTTATGGTGATGTAGTACATTTTGAAAGAAAAAGTTGAAATAGTTAGCCAAAATCCATAGAAATAAAGGTTATAATATAAGTTTTTCAATTTTTAGTGCGATATTTTCGTCACACTTGGGCCGATTCTGACCAAACGGGTGGGGCTACAACGTTCAGATTTCATATGGACATTAAGATTATGGTGAAGTAGTACCTTTTGAAAGAAAAAATTGAAAAAGTTAGCCAGAATCCACAGAAATAAAGGTTTAAATATGAGTTTTTTTTTGGGGTTTATAATACCAATTAACAAGTAACAATAGAAACTTGACAACAATCACCTTCAATGCATTCAAAAAGCACTTGCAAAGGAAAATTGCAAACAAACGCAAAAAACGCAAACAAAAAACTTACAAAAAACGCTCATCCATCAACGCGGCGGGACTTAAGCGTTTTCCTAGTAATAAGACTTTCGATACATTAGATCGAGAGGAGATGCAAAGTCTTGTACAAAGAAACGTTCGATCAGTAGTATAAAGGGTTAATCTTTAAAAAAAAACTATTCCATTTTTAATTGTGTATCTAAATGATTAAATTAAAAAATGAGGTAAAGAATTGCAACACAATAACCGAGTGGAATTGGTTGAGTAGCTAATCAATTCTCTTTTGGAAACGGAGTGTTTGATAGGCACCAAACTCAATTCAATCAAACTAGTTGTTTCGTTATTTTAGCTAGGCCATAAATATATTTCTTTGCATATTATATAATATGTAATGTTAATTAGGCACTTATTAAAAGTGACTCCTTAAATCAAACGTTCGATCAGTAATATTAATGGTACGTCATGAAAAAACTATTACATTTTTATGTTTGTATCTAAATGATTAAATTTAAAAATGAGGTAAAGAATTGCAGCACAGTAACCAAGAGGGAATTGGTTGAGTAGCTATTCAATTCTCTTTTGGAAACGGAGTGTTTGATAGGCACCAAACTCAATTCAATCAAACTAGTTGTTTCGTTATTTTAGCTAGGCCATAAATATATTTCTTTGCATATTATATAATATGTAATGTTAATTAGGCACTTATTAAAAGTGACTCCTTAAATCAAACGTTCGATCAGTAGTAAAAATGGTACATCTTAAAAAAGTATTACATTTCTATGTTTGTAGGTCTATTTAAATGATTAAATTTAAAATGAGGTAAGAATTGCAACACAGTAACCAAGGGGGAATTGGTTGCGTATAGCTATATTCAATTCTCTTTTGGAAACGAGTGTTGATAGGCACCAAACTCAGTTCTATCAAAATAGTTGTTTCATTATTTTAGCTAGGCCTTAAATATATTTCTTTGTATATTATATAATATGTAGGCACTTATTAAAAGTGACTCCCAAATCAAACGTTCGATCAGTAGTAAAAATGGTACATCTTAAAAAAGTATTACATTCTATGTTTGTAGGTCTATTTAAATGATTAAATTTAAAAATGAGGTAAAGAATTGCAACACAGTAACCAAGGGGGAATTGGTTGCGTATAGCTATATTCAATTCTCTTTTGGAAACGAGTGTTGATAGGCACCAAACTCAATTCAATCAAACTAGTTGTTTCGTTATTTTAGCTAGGCCATAAATATATTTCTTTGCATATTATATAATATGTAATGTTAATTAGGCACTTATTAAAAGTGACTCCTTAAATCAAACGTTCGATCAGTAATATTAATGGTACGTCATGAAAAAACTATTACATTTTTATGTTTGTATCTAAATGATTAAATTTAAAAATGAGGTAAAGAATTGCAGCACAGTAACCAAGGGGGAATTGGTTGCGTATAGCTATATTCAATTCTCTTTTGGAAACGGAGTGTTTGATAGGCACCAAACTCAGTTCTATCAAAATAGTTGTTTCATTATTTTAGCTAGGCCTTAAATATATTTCTTTGTATATTATATAAGATGTAGGCACTTATTAAAAGTGACTCCCCAAATCAAACGTTCTATCAGTAGTATTAATGGTACGTCTTAAAAAAAAGTATTACATTTCTATGTTTGTAGGTCTATTTAAATGATTAAATTTTAAAATGAGGTAAAGAATTGCAGCACAGTAACCAAGAGGGAATTGGTTGAGTAGCTATTCAATTCTCTTTTGGAAACGGAGTGTTTGATAGGCACCAAACACAATTCATCAAACTAGTTGATTCGTTATATATATTTAACTAGACACTTATTAAAAGTGACTCCATAATTAAACGAGGGAGCGGAGCGACTGAGTGTCTCCATTCAACTTTAACGGCCCTCATTCTGTGATTCTGTCTGTCTGTCTGTACGTCGAAAATCAGCCGAACCGCTGAACAGATTGCGCTGAAATTTTAAACAGACATCCGGTACGAGTTTACTGAGAACTGTTAACAAAATCAGCTCGATCCATTGCGATTTAAGCCTACAATAAATAAATATGTGATTTTTTAAAATATCGATAGCATTTGTTTAGTAGTAGCTAGCGGGACTATCTATGTCGCTGGCATGGCTTAGAGGTAAGCATTTAGCCTACCGCACGGAGGGTTGCGGTTCGAGGCTCATTGGTTACAAATTTTTTATATTTTTACACCCACATATTATATTTGAGGGGTGTTAAATAGGAAATAAAATTAGATGATTTTGTTTTATCTTGGAAATTTCTTAATGTTTCACGCTAATACGTTTCGAACACGATTCGCTGTTTGAATGTTCAATTTAAATAACTAGGGAAACGCCAAAGTCGTTTTTAAAAACGAGTGAGCGAGCCAAGTGTTGAGTACCCAGGAACATCCAATTTCCTCCCATCCATATACCCAAGGCTGGATCTAGCCCAGTATGGGAATGATACCGCGTACTATACACATGGCTCTCACTCACTCGTTTAACAACGACTTTGACGTTTCCCTAGTAGACTCAAAACATAAATACCACACATACACTATACACGAAACACTTTGGCGGATATTGAGACAATAAACAACAGCTGGGGCAGTAAACGGTTCTTGCCACGCGGCCAATAAAACTCCCCCGATCGAAATCGAATTGATCGACTATCAAGTAAGCGTCGCAAGCCTTCGCCTATTTATCAGTGTAGTCGCCTTAAACTCAGTAGCAGAATATAACTCCAGCTGGCTTGGCCTAGTCTTGCAATCAATACGACGACGCGGGAGCCTCGTTTATAATTCATGGGACATACATAAAACCTTCCAGATACAAATTAGACACGATAGGTTTTAACTTTAAAAGTCAAATATCGCCTTCTGGGTCGTTTCACGGGAGAGAGGGGTTTTCCCCGGGACGCCGGGAGTGGGACACCGATCCATATCCTTGCCAGATGCTGCGGGTTCAACCCGTGCTTACCTGAGAGGCCAGCCTGCCTAGTGGTATATACGTTCAGATTACTTCGTTTACTCGAGGAAATCCACTGGGCGCGATTTTAATGTGATTGTGAATTAGTATTCAATGTCATATCAAAATAAATAATAACAATTACAATAAGCTAGAGGTACGTGAAAATAGCGTTTTGTGAATAGATGCTACAAAGCGCTATATTTTCACTCAAAACTTAGGTTTTACAGTCAAATTTTATTTAATTTTCTATAGAATCTACAGTTTGTTTATACGCATTTTTATTCAGTTGATATTAACTGAACCATGATAACAATATTTCAAAATAAAAATATGAAAAAGCTTCATACACAAGCTTTTGAAAGTGGCCAAAAAATAGATGCTACAAAACGCAATAAAATGACACTTGAAAATGCTATATACACGTACCTCTAACAAAAACATATTATCTGCTGTAAGTTCAATCTTCAAACGTGGAAGTGATAAGTTGATCTAAAAGGTCAGTTAACTTGTAAGGTCATCCGATCACTTGTGGTTGTAGAGTGTTATTAGTTTATTTACTGAATCAGATAACTCACATTCATTCCACATTAGATTTTATCGATTTTTTCTTCACTATAAATCGGGTCTATACGTAGTATAGACAAGTAAATTTCACAAATTAGGAACGAAGATGATTCTATACTTTCATTAAGGCCACGGGCATTTTTATTATCTTTCACGTCTTCTGCCTTTACTTTGATAATAATTTGTTATTGTAGAATAGTTACTTTTTTACATTCTCTCATATATTCCAATAGTAAAATTGTTAAAGCGTATGTGTCACAAATTCAACGGAGCTCGAGCGCTTGGCGCGTAGGGCCTAGTACTTTTTCCTCAGTTCACATAACAATTATGAAAAATGTGTTAATGTTGTAACATGGTTCAATCCACGTTGAAGGTTGTTGATATTTTCAACGGTCTAGCATGTAAACTAAAATATAAAAACATCTTTTGGAACCTCAAAAATGAATTTTCTGTTTTTCTGTTCCATAAGAAACCCGTTATGTAATTTGGCTTAATTAAAATAAATAAATAAGAATCGAAGATGTTGATGTCTGTTAGTCATCTGGCTCTCACTTCTGGCACTTGAGCCAATCAATGTCAATCACTCTTCAAGTAGCTATACATACACGAAGCACGCGACGTTCACCGCACGCGAGCAGCGTCTGATCGTAAGTCAACAGCACAAATAAATAACCGAACGTCATTGGGTTAATTCCCGCACGGCCCACATCATTAATTCTTATCGTGTCACGGACAACACAGTTCCCTTGTTGTCCAGCTGGCGGCGGAATTCTCTTCCTAATTGAAGTAATCAGGGCGCAACTGAATTTAAAAATAATATGAGTTTGCTCTTTGTAGATTTCAAATAAGTTCTTTGCCTCAGTTTTCAACATCGTTAAAAAGCAGCTGTGCTTGTTAGTTTTTTTTATTCATAAACAATTAATATGTTTATATAATTAATAAAAAGTGTTTTATCCGCCAGACAGCTGCTGACCAGTGTGTGTTAGTTTGTAGAGCGCTGAATTATTACACGCACTGATATTTACGATGAGTATAGCCTACGAACAAATCTATTTAGTACTTACATTTACTATTCTCATATCAGTCCAAGTCATAAAATATTACCTGTTATTAAGATAATATCCACATGTATAATATACTCCATAGTTCTTTGTTCTTCTCATCTATCTCTTCCATAATATGCTTTGCATGTACATAGCTAATAGTTATCACATTTCATCATTATGTTTCATATCAACCTCATCTACAGTCTACACATTATATAGGAGTCTTATTCAATGTATTAAAATATATTTATTAGCCTATTAATTTATGTATATATATATGTATTGGTCTAGCGAATAAATACTTTATACTCTACTGGAACCAGCAATAGTTAGTAAACCATAGAGGGGAGAACCGGCAGACATCTTGAATAGTGCCCTGGTTTGTCATCAGAGCAAAATACAGTAAACAACCAAGTATGCCTTCAAAATCTTGCCTAGTCTCAGCTGTAAAATTTTTTTTTTTTATCGTGGGAATTAAACCAGTTAAAGGGTGCAATATGCCCATCTTCAGGTGAACTAGGTATGTTGCGGATAGGACAATTGTGAAGGGATGTCCGAGGGCTGTGTAAGAGGACTCAATCCCTTGCATTCGCATTCACTGCTGAGGAAAACCTCGGGGAAAAACCTTCATTTAGGATTGTTGCCGGTCTCGTCGGGACTCGAACCCGGTACCTCCGAATCAGAGCCCGAGTCAATACTGTCGGTAGTCTCAGCTGTATCTCTATAGGCCATTTTATCAGTATTCGAATGCCTTATTCTACTGTTTGATGACAACTCAAGACAACGCCATTTTCTATCTAGATAAAGATGGCTGCCGGTTCGCTCTCTTTTGTTTACTATGTACCTCGTTGCTACGAACTATTTATTATATTGTACGTTGAAGGGCTTAAAGATCGGGATGAAACATTAGTTATAATGGAAGAAGTGTGTACTTCATACATTCTCAATGTGCCAAACATACTTTTAAAAAATGCATGTATGTTATATCATAGCTTAATTAAAATTGTAGAAAAAAATCGCGAATTGAATGTTAAAGTTTGTATAAAAATCACAATAAATTTACATTAAATTTAAACTACAGAATTGGTGCAGTATACGTCACTTATACATGAAAAACAACCTATCAGTTACAGACCAAAGTTGAAACATTTTGCCCAGCAAAAAAGTGCAGACTCCACAGAATAGGAAAGGAGGGATTTTTTGACGATTGTCCCGAGAAAAATGATGTTAAAAAAATGTTTTTCACGAGGTTTTCTTAAAACAGTGTTTTTCCGACACAAGTATGATTTAGAATTCTTTTCTGAAAGTCATAACAGACAAAAATAACATCTGTATACCACGATTTAAATATTATCACTCCATCTTTTATAACACCCAACTTGTGATGACAGAGTGGGCCTAGATGAAGATAAAACCATGTTGTAAGACTGAGGACTGGCCTCCAGCCAACTCGGTCACCCACCGCGCTCTTCATCTGTGACTATCGTCGACGATCTTGTTGATTAGGTCGCCGCCAAGACTTGATTGGCGTCGTTCTCAACCCTCTTAAGGGTGTTTAGGCGCGAACCCAATTTGTGCTGCCTACCCCGGCGCTCGTGTGTTAGATTGCTTCATGTCATGTTAGAGGTTGGTGTGTATTCATTCTAGCTTGACAAGTGAGCCATAAACACAAGTCCAGTGCTGGCGAAGCCTTCACTTCTTTTTCGCTGCAGATCGTCCACTGCAGTCTCTTGTGGTACAGCATTTATAACATGTTAGAGAGTTAAAAGGGCACTTCTACCTGAAGCAACATTTTAACCCTCTCGCTACTGGTGTCCTCTATAGTGGACATCAACTTCCAAAATTTATATCCGGGTAAAATGAAAGTTTTTTCAATTTGACCCCTTTTTTTAAAAAAAAAATAGCCCGAGCATTAAAAATAAATACTTTTTTTCCCCATCCTGATTGGACAAAAAGTGCCTGTTTTAGAGAAAATCCTAAATCCAAATCTGCAAAAAAGGCTGAAAATGGGAGAATTTTGGTTTTTCCCGGAAAAGTAATATATTTCTAGTATTGCTACCATTTGAGATACAAAAAATGTCAGATATGCAAAAATTCAGAAAAAAATTTGTTTTAGGAATGTACATCAAATTTACATATTAACTTAAATGAAGCTTAATTCAAAATGCAAGCTATAGTTCCCAAAATTCCTTAAAATTTCCCAAAATTCCTTAAAAAAACAGGAAAAAAAATATTTGAAAAACACCAAAATCATTAAAAAAATTAGTATTTTGAAATGATTGATTAAAATAACCTAATTTTGAAAACAAAAATCTGGTAGTGAAAGGGTTAATGTACTTATACACACTGCACACACCCTGAACCAACCAAAATAGACGGTGATCATTTAAACCAAACTCTAACTCATTTCTAATTTTGATTGATTGATTGGATATTGCTTAACGTCTCATATTAATGCACTTTGGCTATTCGAGACGATGAGTGGTGATAGATGAGGATGAAGTATGAACAGAAGGGAGAAGGGAAACCCGGTACCGGCACGTAGCCTACTCCTTTCGAAAAGTACCAAGGGGACCAACGGCTTAACGTCCCATCCGAAAGGACGGTGTCACCTTGACAGTCATATAGGTTCCTCCACTAACCCGGACTGCCGAGCAGACGTCGAGGAGAACGAAGCCGTTACACTAGCTCTCGAACCCTCCATCTGCTCTAACCAGCGGTATAAGTGTGTTTCAGGGCAGAGCGGTCACCCACTCTACCCCTGACCACGCTCGAAGGCTGCTTATCTTCGGTGTACGAGCGGGAACCGGTTAAACGACCTCGGCTAAACCGCCGGCATTTTCTTTTTAAATTTCAATTTCAATCTTATAGAACACTTTATTCTGCAGTCTCTTGAGTCATAAATAGGGGAACAGTAATTTCATTATGCACATGTAAATCTGTATGCACATCTTGCACCCACCTGTCACCCCTAGTGAGGGGGAGGCATCCAGCTAGAAGACGAATACCCGCGGTTCCCCCTATGACCGGCCCTGACCTCGGCTTAATAAATCTCCCCCCCCCTACCTCCCCTCACCCCCCTCCACGTCACTCACATGCGAGGACCACGAGTCACGACAACAACCTATGAATTACGACCAGGCTGCACAGAACCACAGACACTACATTAATTACCCTCGGCTGGCCGACAACGTGGGGGTACGTTGTATTATTAATGTGGCCCAATTGTTGCAACAATGTATGTTGTTTCGCCTTCACACCACATCAGCATATTAGGCCCGTGCCGGTCAGGCATGGCCATGTAGTAGAAGTATATTTCTTTATTCACTTACTAGTACAGTGTACGCAGGTGTAACTCTTTGCAGAGAAAGTGAATAGCCTATAGTTAAGAATAATAAAAATTATGATGATAATAATAATAAAATACACAGTGTTCATTGTTTCTGCATCTACTATGTAGTAATTAGATTTATTAAGTTGTCCTCTTTAGTAAATCAGTTGCTAACTGAATAGGAGAGACGTTATATAAATAAATAAATAAATTAATTAAAAATTAAAAAGATTAAAAAATTTAAAAATAATAAATTAGAGCATAGATTCAAAATAATAATAGGGCCTACTGGATATGGGTGAACAATTATAACAATCTCTCTATTGTAGCTCCGATGTCAGTGTTTGTGCAATCTGAAAATGGCAGAGCTATATTACTGCCGAAACGTCAAAAAAACAAGTTGGTATAGAACCAAAAGCCTTAGTTTATATAATTATAGGGTATATACACCTACAAGGATCTGAAAACGCAGATTTACACATTGTCACAAGTATAAGACACCGCAAAAATTTGTACGTTTTTAAACAGTTGACCCCTACAAAATTAAGCTTTTTTATCAGAGGTGGTAAAACAAGTTATTTAAACTATGAAAACGCTTAAGTCCCGCCGCGTTGTTGGATGAGCGTAATTGGTGCATTGAGCTGCCATGTGTTATGCGAATTTTCTGTTGTTCTGTGAAAAAATCATTACTAAGTTAAAGATATTTTTTAGATTAAATTAAATAAAATAAAAAATAAACTTAAATTTTTTTTTTTTATAAATCGTAATTTAAAAAAAGGAAAAATCGTAAAATTGAAATTTTCATAAGAAATAATTATTCAATTGCGCACAAATTTAACACGAATACATTAATTCATAAAATTAAGGTTCTATGAAAAAATCATTACAATAGGATAAAGCATGTAGTTGTATAAGTCAAAGAATTGTTTTTAAAAAGAAAAAAACGTAAAATTTCGATTTTCCTGAGAAATAGTTTTTCGCTTGCGCTCCAATTTCACACGAATACCTAAATTCATAAAATTAAGGTTCTGTGAAAAAATCATTAAAATCAGATAAAGCATGTAGGTGTAATGAGCTGAAGATTTTTTTAAATCGAAAATAATCGTAAATTGCGATTTTTATGAGAAATAACTTTCCGATTGCGCTCAAAAACGTGGCAGTTCGAAGTTCAGAGATTTCGAAGTCATCCATAAAATTTCATCTCAATTAGAGTATTGGTTTATTCGGAATCGTGTTAACAAACACACAAAAATACAGGAAAAAAAGAAAGAAAGAAAAAAAAAGAATAAAGAAAAAAAACATTCCGGAATTTTTTCTCCAGTGTAGTGAAATGGAATCTTCGCTTCGCTCGCTACGCTCATCCAACAAGTGTATATTTTGGTTACAGCACCGTATCTATTCGCAGAGCTTGATAAGTTGATAAGTTGATAAGTAGCGATGCGTGCAAATCGCATTTTGATTGCCAATATTTACAATTAGTATATTCATTTCTAAGCCTTTTGTAACATTGAGCGCCTTCAATAACATATGGAGTTACAATGTAATTTTATTGTTAAATCATTTAACAAAAAGTAAAAAACAAAACAAGAGAATACCATAAAAGCAAGAAATATTACGAATCAAAATAGAACAAACTTGGTTAGCTACATAAATATCGCACTTTGTAGCGATTTAAAAATATATTTGACGGATATTGCTTTTATAGGAAAAACGCTACTTTCACGCATCCTTGCTTATGGGCATCTTAAAATAGCTCTGATGTTAGTCGGCGGTAAGTTAATGAGAAGACATACGACTACACGCAACATCGGAGCCGATAGGCGGTGAAATATTGAGACGGGGGAGATGAGCTGATCTATTTTTATGAACTCCCTGCTCTGGGGAGCTCTGAGCCTGGGGTGCATTGAGACTGGAGGAAAACAAACACGTTGGGCTGAAGGATGGGGAGAAGGACGTGTATACCTACTACTGAAGGCAAGTGCAGGAGGTGGCGATGAGAGCAGCATAGAGCAGTCTGGTGTAGTAAGGTGCAGACTACTGAAGACAAGTGCAGGAGGTGGCGATGAGTGCAGAAGAGTGCACTATAGTGTACATAGATAAGAATAGCGTTAGGAAGGCCTAGATGCAACAAAGCGTTAAAAAAAATTACACCAATTATTTTTTATTTAACATATTATACAGTATTTATAATTTGTTTATAAAATTGATATTCATTCAAAGTTGATGACAATTTCAAAATTAAACAATGAGAAAACTTCACGTACAACTTTTTGAAGGTGTCCAAAAAATAGATGATACTATTGCCTACTAAACGCTCTAAATCGGCATTTGGAAATGCTATTTACACTTACCTCTAAGTATGGTACAGGGGTGGGAGATGAGAGAGCTATGTGGTGAATGAGGTATGGTGGTTGGTGGAGTCTACTGAAGACATGCGTAGGGAGGTGGCGATGAGTGCATTAAAGTGTAATCTATAGTGTAGAGTAATATGTGTGAGAGTAATGCAGAATGCAGAAACCTTTACAACATGGGGTGAGGAGAGACTTATTAACTTTCAGACCAAGTGACTAGCGAGACATGGATGAGGTCTGGTGAGAGCAATCTATCTACTTCAGTCGCAGTCAGTGCAGCAAGGGGTTCATATCGTGGAGGGTAATGCAGAATGCAGGGCCCAAGTGACTAGTGACAAATGCACGAGGAATGATGAATGAATGATGAGGCGGCAGTCAAGTGCATGGAGGTGGCGTGGTGTGAAGCAGTCATCACTGCACCACAACACGTTCGCACTTAATTCTGTATCCATTAGTGCTTCTGATGAATTTAAACACGCGTTTTGGTAAGGAGCTCGTTGAAGGGTATAGTGTACACATCAGATTTACTTCACTTTATAGTAAGTAGTTGAGGGGAATGTCCAGAGACTGTTTGAGAGGACTCAATCCCAGCGTCTGAAGAACCCTCGGACATGTACACGGCACGCTCGTAAGCACTCAAATTCAGATGTGCAACGCCCTGGAGAAAAATTGAAACGAAATACGTGAATTCTAAAATGCATAAGACACATATATTTTTATGCAGAACACCTTAAAAAACAGAAATGATGTATTGCACCGTTGTTACGCATAAAGTCGACGCAACGGCAAAAAGAAGAGGTTGCTCCCGTCGCGTTGAATTTACGGTGGATATCGAATCAGCGAACTCCAAAATCAGACTCTCCCACGTTAATTTGCTCCTCTGCCGGTGCAAAATTACTTGTTAGGGTATACGTTTCCTGTCAGAATTATGTATTATAATATTGGAAGCTGGAATACACTATATGATTGATAATAATTTAGATACAAACATGATTAACCCAAACTAGTTTGTAGTTGTATCTTTGTTGTGTGTGTGACAGTAATTAGCATTTCCAGGTGTTTTAACTATGAGATCTTTGCAACTTTGCACTCGTCCTCAGAAAAACAACAGCCGACACAATATGCAGTTGAATAACCTAGAAAATAACAATATAAATGTTAAAATATAAATCTGTATGCAAAGTGCTATGTACGCTGACTTCTCTGCATTGTTATTTTATTCGTAGCGAGTGCGCGGATCTCTCTCTCTCTCTCTCTCTCTCTCTCTCTCTCTCTCACAATGAGACACTCGCATCACTCCAAGTGGCAGTGATTTGTTATGAGCGACGCCTCCACCCTGCCGTGAATCTCAACATCACATCACCTCCTCGACTCCCACATTACGCCAGGTCGTAAAACCTCCCCCCCCCCCACCCACCCCCGCCAGACATCGCCAGTAAACCCAGCCAGGTTATGGACGCCGTCAAACTCAACGTCGTCGTCGTTGTCACGCGCCAAACACATAACACGTGACATTATTCTTACGGGAAGGATTTGAGATTTGGAATAAGAATCGCTGTTAGTTAAGGACGTGTTATCGAGAACTATTCGAAGGAGGTACAAGTGCAAGGAAGCAGTGCCAAAATTCATCAAGGTAGGCTACTCGGGGGGGGGGGGTTGATTTGGGTAATGGATAATCAGTGAAATATGGAAATCCAGTCTCGAGATATGTAATCTCTTGGTTGAAGGAAGTTTCTTAAAAATCACTGTACGATTCTCGAATTGAACCCATCACCTTCTTGGGCCCTCACGCTCTAAACCTGCATCCCAGTCATACGAGATAATGGAGATGAACGAATCCATGCTGTGTACAGGTTGCGAACCCACGTCCACATGGTTCGACACTCTCATGTAGCCCCCCCCCCCCCACACACACACACGCGCCCAACAGCTCTGGAGGGTTGACATCAGCTTTATCAGCGTGTGATCACGGACTTAGAATAGTAACTGGCGTTACTGGACCTGCAACATTATTATGGGGCGGTGCGTCTGCGATTCTCGTTTCCTGTTTAGGCCTAAACTTTTAGCGCCAATAATATTAGCGGCCATTTTAGACTATCAAACGATATACAGTTGTGTAAACAGGCGAAAATGGCGACACTGTTTGACGAGTTTTTGTTTTTCGGGGCTACTTTCACAGTACACTCAACAAAGAGATGCATATCCAATGGTGTGACATTCTGCTGGTGATAACTAAGACTTTAGGGTGTTAGGTGTCATTGTGAACGGATGTCCGCGAGTGCTGCTTTGAGATCCCCGAGATTCACACAAGGACTGAAGGGGTTGGCTTGGGGGGTGGGGGTTATACTAGTATCTACGGGTTGGCGGGACCAAGTCTGAGACGAGTGAGCCACCGAGACCGGTCGGTCGTTGAGACATAAGAGAGAAACAATGAAAACGCCGTTGATCAAGTGTGGGGTGAAGAGTGCCACACGAGGGAGGAATAATACGACGAGTATTTCCTTCATAATGCAACAGCCGAGTGGAGGCTGGAGGGGGGGGGGGGACCGTGACTGGAGTACCGACACGGCCCCATCGATCCACGGCGGGGGCGGGGGCGGGGGCGTCTTATGCCTCAACATCGGGGGGACTGGGGGCCGCTAACCTTACACATCATCTAGACTCAAACAAGAATTAAAGATTGCTGACTTGTGCGGCTGTAAATGTGATAAGTTTTGTGCATATTGTGAGATTTGGTAAATTAGTAGATTACGTATTTGTAAATTTGTAAATGTGGTATTTTAAAATAGTAATTTGTATTGAAAGTAGCTAATTTGCTGAATAAATTAGGAATAAGAGCACTTCATCGATCTGTTGCCTTTCATACGCATTGATAAACAGGCACAGAAAATAAGGTTTTGCGTAGAAATTATCGCGTTGGGGTTGGGGTAAGCATTATTATCAGGTGTAATGGAATATATTTACCCCCGGCGGGCAATACTACTGTACGAGTTCGCTCGAGGCTCCTACCCTAACCTATAACCCCCTAACCTAACCGGTTTCCCCGCAAGTGCGGGACGTAGTAATGACCGGCTATGTGTAAGAATATATCCCCACAAATACCAAAATTTGAAGAAAAAAAACGGCAGCCAAGCTCTCCTTCAAAAGTCTTCGGCTGTGAATGGTGTGAGATATAGAAGATGAGCCAAGCTTTTCATTCTTTCTCCCTAGTTGCCACTTTGAAAAGAAGTAAGATCATTTCGGCTGTTGACGAGCGCCAAGCCAACGATTTTTGTGGTAAAAAAGTAAAATTTTTAAACTCGAAATCATAAAAAAAATGGCTTGGCCATTATCTCACAGCATTCACAGCCGAAGACTTTTGAAGGAGAGCTTGGCTGCCGTTTTTTTTTTTACAAATTTTTGTATTTGGTTGGATATTACATCTTTTTGTTGTTCGTTTGCTATCCATGTGTTAATTATGGACTTTGAATGATTAAATTTGTTAAGTTCAAAGTTGTTTTTTGACATTTTTGGGCTCACGGTCCTCCCAAAGATACCCTTGGTGTTTTAAGCACTAGATATTTATAATGGTTAAGAGCATGTTTAATTTCAAGCTTGTACAAATTACTACGCCTGAGTAATTACGCGTTTTGATTTTGATTTTGATTTTCCCCGGTCCAAATTGCCCGGTTTTTTGGTTATATGAGGTACATCTGAGTGTGGCCCAAGTTTCAAAGTTCTAAGATGAACCGTTTTCTCAGTATAGCGTATTATTCATAAGAGTACGGAATTACCTACTTTTGATAATTTTGATTTTCTCCGGTACCCGTTACCCAATTTTGCTTTCCATATTCAAAAGTGATAAAGAATGAGAGATATCAAAATGTATTCCACGTTTGAAACATTCTTTGAATGATTCATTTCTTAAAGTTCAGATATGTTTTTTGTCATTTTTGGGCCCATGGTCATCCCCAAATTTAGCCCCTTGTGTTTTGGACGCAAGATATTTATAATGGAAAATAGCATGTTTAATTTCAAGTTTGTACAAATTACCACGCCTTGGTAATTACGCGTTTTGATTATCATCCAAATTTTGATTTTCTCCTGTCCCTGTTACCCGATTTTGGTTTTGAAAGCAAAAGTCACTGCGTCTGAAGTACATCTAAGTGTGGTCCAAGTTTCATAGTTCTAAGATTTACCGTTTTCTCTGTAGGCTAAATTAATCTCCGCAGAGAACTCCTAGCCAGCCAGCCACCAGCCAGCCACCCACCCAGCCAGCCACCAGCCAGCCAAAAGGAATTTGACGATGTTAAAAGCCTTTTTTAACACAGAACGAGTTGTCGGATCGGGTTGATTTTTTTTTGGTATGGAAACCTTGGAAATGGAAACCTATGGAAACTTTCTACCAATACTGACGTATGCCACAGTGACATGGACCTTGGGACACATAGCAGAAAGCCAGATTGTGGCAGCAGAAATGAAATTCTTGAGCAGTGTACTGGGGGTGACAAAAAACGACAAGATCAGGAGTAGTGTTATAAGGGAAAAACTAGGTGTTGAAAGTGTGCTAATAAGGTTGGAGAGAGAACGTCTACGTTGGTTTGGGCATATGAAAAGAATGGATCCGGCCAGGATACCAAGAAGAGAGTTTGAAAAACAAGAAGGGTTTAAGAAGAAAGTGGGCAGACCGAGAGATAAGTGGGTGGAGCAGATTAAAGACAGTGTTGAGAAGAGAGGAATGGCATGGAACAAAGTGGAAGCAGGAAGACTGTGGGAAAACCGGGAGAGATGGAGGGAGCTTTTAAACAGACCTCTGGTAGTGGAGGAGGCGAGCGAGGAAGAAGCTGAGGACGTGGTTGTGTCAGGCCTGGCTAGCCGACAACAAAGATGTTAGCCCAAGAAACGGAGTAGTGCGCTACTGTTCACCCAAACCCGATTTGATGTTGGAAAAGGGGTCAAGATATATATATGTCATGGACCACATAACAGGTCATATACCGAGTTTCAAGATTGTAACTCTTTCGGAGCGGCGTGTGCAGATAGCTGAAAACCCCCAACTCTGGTAGCTGTATATAGGGCTGGAGTTCGTGTCGCCCAAGCAGTCGCATGCGCTTGTCTGCCGGGCGACGACCGTCGCCCTAGATCACACCGGCATACGATAGTGTGGTATGACCTCGAGTGAACAAGTAGTTCCAAAGGGGGAGGGGGGTGTGACTGTTAGTAGGTACTCGCCGTTTGACTGCGAAAACTCTTGGAAACTGCTGAGTTTGGACCTTGTAGGCTGTATCGGGTATCAAACAGGCGTTCTCCCGACTCTGAGATATCTCTATCGATATGCCTAAGTAAACCATGATGCATCACTCAGAAATTTACAAACGTTCAAAATTTATCTAACTTTCATTTAAAAAACTAGATCCAGGACATACTCTCATAATTGAGCGATTTGTTTACCATGATTACGATACTTATTTTGAAACACAAAAAAAATTGAAATTGAATTAAAAAAAATTGTAACTGATTAAAACAAATTCAATGCAATATGGGAAGCGAAAGACGCGAGTTTAATCCCCATTATGGTTTGACTGAAAACTTATCACGTGTTTCTCAATTATTTTCAATATATGCATGTCTTGGGCCTGGGAGTCCTGGGACCCTGCCCCAGCCAGCCCCCACCCCCACTGCATTCATGTTCGACTCGACCGGTGTATTCTTAGTCCTGCTTGTTGTTCTCGCTCGCTGCCCACTACACACTACACAACCAGGAAGCTACAGAGCTACAGAGCCAGCATTCACCAATTATGATTTATGATGGCGAGTAGAGTTATGCGAGGCCGCACTCTTTGGTTCTGGTGTGAATCTAGTGCAACCTTGGTGTAGGTTCTTACACGTTCTAGCACAACGAACACCACTGGTTGCTGTACGCTCGGCCGACTGACACCCGGTGTCGGAAATTTTGAACATATGTCACCACAGTAACACATATCTAACATTTGTTTAAAAATAATACGTTCGATAAGATCACGATATCGATAAGAAATAAAGTAGGCCTACTAATATTTTTTTGTTTATTTAATTATTTATTTATTTATTTATTTATTTATATATATACATATATTTATTGGATGAGTGAAGCGAAGATTCCATTCTACTACACTGGAGAAAAAATTCCGGATTTTTTTTTCTTCTTTTTTTTGTATTTTTGTCTGTTTGTCCGCACGATTCCGGCTAAACCGATACTCCGATTGCGATGAAATTTTATGGAGGCCTTCGAAATCTCTGAACTTAGAACTGTCACGTTTTTGAGCGCAATCGGAAAATTATTTCTCATGAAAATCGCAATTTTACGATTTTTTTGGATTTTTAACAAAATTCTTCGATTTAATAACACCTACATGCTTTGTCCGATTGTAATAATCTTTTCACATAACCTTAATTTTATGAATTGATATATTCGTGTGAAATTTGAGCGTTATCGAAAGATAAATTTCTTTAAAAAATCACAATTTTACGACTTTTTTCGATTTTTTAAATTTCTTTGGCTTATAGCACCTACATGCTTTATCCGATCGAAATGATTTTTTTCACAGAACCTTAATTTTATGAATTAATATATTCGTGTGAAATTTGAGCGCAATCGAAAAATTATTTCTCGTGATAATCGCAATTTTACTTTTTTTCTTTTTTAAAATTACGATTAATAAAAAATTAACAATTAACGTTTATTTTTTATTTTAAATTTAAATTAATTTTTAAAAAATCTTCAACTTAGTAATAATTTTTTCACAGAACAACAGAAAATCCGCATAACACTTGGCAACTCAATGCACCAATTACGCTCATCCAACAACGCGGCGGGACTTAAGCGTTTTCTAGTTTATTTAATGCCTATATCATATTCTGTTATGGTTTACGAATTCCGATTGTATTTATTTATTTATTTATTTATTTATTTGTCAATATCGTTAACAAGGCCGAGCCCCACCAGTAACGTAAAATAAAAACAAATACACATGTATGAACAAACACGCATGCATAACATAGTTAAAAAAAGACAAATATAGAGGAACATTGCTCAAACATCTAAAAATAAAAAATAAAAATAGAAACATGACAGTGATACTGTCAAAGTCAACCTTAAATTTAAAACAAAATTTCCCAAATTGACTTTATTCGTGATTTTTTTACTAGAAATAATTAGGACCAAATTTGTAAAATCTATGATTGTGGGCTGTCCATTTATTGTCAACTTTGCAAAGTTTCATATACGTCGGATGCTTCTTGGACGAGCGAAGAGCTATTTGCTAACTGCCAAATGTAGATGCAATTAATTATAAACTTATCCATTCAGGAATTCAAGAATTAATCTCAGCCGGGTATCGAACCCGGGTCTCCCGATGTGTGGCCGTACGATTTAACCCGTAAGCTACGGAGACGGTTAACTTGATAACTTCTTGCATTATATAAGATTATATGCTTAGTGGTAAAATGTAGTCAGTCACCTGATTAACTTAAAACAAATCATTCAGGCTATAACTAGTGATGAATTTAGAAATTAACAGAAAAGTTATGGGTCCATTTTTTTGTCAAACTCGGCAGTTTCGAGCTAGGACCCGTCCTTGGCAAAAATCTCCCATAACAAATAACATGGGCACGATATTTATGCCCTGTGACTTTGGAGGATTTTAATCCAAAAAAATAATGGCCATTATTGACGTACTCTATAGCCTTTTCTGTAAATCCTCTATATTTTGTTTTGTTATTTAAGGCAAGTGGTTCGGTCAAAATATGCTGGTTAACAAAAAGGGGTGTGATTTTGAAACGCATATTTTTGCGTGTTTGAGAGTATATTTGTGCACAGTTTCAAGTCAAAATGTTATAAATGAGCATTTTAGATTGGTATGATGCTCTAGTTCTAGTATCTACGTGGAACAAAAAAGAAGCATGTTAAAGCCGATTTAAGAAATTTCCAAACACACCAATTTTCGCAAATTTCTGGATCAAAAAATTGAAAAATTCGTGTTAAATCACAGTTACAAGATATAATTTTTGAAGCGGTCATTTAACTGTAGAATTATGCTATAGATTATGTGGTAAAAAAAATTGTTTTCAGGTAATAGCCTCGAGTCAAAAATGATGTTTGCGGAGCACGCCAAATGGCATAATCTGCTGTATGTGTTTTGGAGTTTTTTTTTGTATCACTATTCCTCCCATATTTATTTTTGTTGCCGGCTACAGCCAAGGCCCAACACGACCACATCATCTGCTTCTTCCTCGTTCACATCCTACTTCACTATAGTAAACCTCAACACACGCAGATTCCAAGAGCTAGGGGCGCCAGGCAGGAGAAAACTAGTAATAAGTGTTTTAAAGTTTTTAACAAGCAAAATAATCACCCAGACAACAATAGGTGAAACATTGTAGTAACTCCCATATGACGTCATGGGTAAAGGAAACGTGACGACCCTAAGTCGTTTGGGGTAAACACAGTGTTTTGAACAATGATCTTTAACATCTAAAGTAGGCTAGATCCCCAGTCTTGGTTAAACGAGGGAGCGGAGCGACCGAGTGTCTCCATTCAACTCGAACGGTTCTCATTCTGTGATTCTGTCTGTCTATCTGTCTGTCTGTCTGTCTGTACGTCGTAAATCAGCCGAATCCGCTGAACAGATTGGGCTGAAATTTTAAACAGACATCCGGTACGAAATTATTGAGAACTGCTAACAAAATCAAGTAGATCCATTGCGATTTAATCATACAATACATAAAAATGTGATTTTTTAAATATCGATAGCATTTGTTCAGTAGTAGCTATCGGGACCACTTCTACGTGGCTTGCATGGCCTATTGGTAAGCATTTAGCCTACCACATGGAGGGTTGAGGTTCGATTCCCGTTAGCTTGAACTTTTTTTTAATTTTTACACCCACATATTATTTTTGAGGGGTGTTAAATGGGAAATAAAACTTATGTGATTTTGTTTTATCTTGGAAATTTGTTAATGTTTCACGCTAATACGTTTTGAACACGATTCGCATTTCAAATGTTCAATTTAAATATCTAGGGAAACGCCAAAGTCGTTGTTAAACGAGTGAGTGAGCCATGTGTTGAGTACCCGGTATCATTCCTCATGGGCTAGATCCTTAGGTATAGGGGAGGAAAGGGGATGTTCCCGGGTACTCAACACTTGGCTCACTCACTCACTCGTTTAACAACGATTTTGGCGTTTCCCTAGTCTACTTCCGTGACAATTTGAAGCCATCTTGAATATGGCAGTTTGTATTTTAAAGTAGATGGAAGCGATTTTTGTAACCCAAATATTTTTCAAGATGGCTGTCAGGTTGACAGGTGAGCATTAGCCAATAACACCAAATGATTACTTAATTCCCTTAAGCAACAACTTCTTAATGTTTCTGTTTGTGAGCTCCCATGCTGCACAAGCTAAAACCATTTCAAACAATCCAAAAAAAAACACTTAATCGCATCCAAAACCAAAACATAATGAAAAACATAAATTGAAACGCCAAACCGCCATTTGAAAGGTTAGATGACGCTTCAATTTGGTACGCTCGCGCCTGTATGGACGTATGGAGACTGGGGATCTGGCCTACTAGATGTTTAATATAATTGGTTTTGACGAGAAGTGGAGGCATGGGAGGCAGGCACGAGTGAAGGCGCGGTGACCAAGCCCAGGGAGTAGCGTGCTGGCTCGGACTTCGGCCACTCATGCATGCCATCATGCCATCAGGCAGGGCGGGTGGGAACTTTAAATAATTAAACGTCTTGGTAGCGTTCGTAAGTTAGAGGAATTTCAACTACAAAAGTTGGAAATATTGGTGAACTTTTAGAAAAGTTCATTTCATTCTTGGAGATGTTAAAACCCGCCATGAATCTACTTTTGAAAACGGATTAAGCTTGTTTAAAGTTTATTTTGATTAAGGGCGCGTCAACCGCTAGGTCATAACTCATAATGCGCCACTCAAGGGCTGTGGGGAGGAAAGTCCCATGGTCAGAACCAGCCACGGGTAGGGGGGGAGGGTTCTTACGTCGTGGTCGTCATCGTATTTGTCATCGTTCGTGTTGTATGGTCGTCATGGGAAGGGGGAGAGGTCCCCGACGACGACCGCCAGACCTCGCCTCTAGTTTCGGGGAGTAACATACTCCCCTATACTAGCTGATGTTTGCGAGATAGACTTTATGTCTTTCCTCGCATTTTACGATTAGCAGAGCCATGGGCCAAATTCTACCCCGGGCCCATGTCGGGGCTGACGGGGATGGGTACATTTTTTTCAATGTTGAAAAATAACTTGTTAATTGTGCAACCGTTGGAAATTGTGAGCAGAAGGAAAACATTTCTTCAGAAAACGTGTTGTCTATAGTTTTATTTTTAATTTAATAAACGTATTGTTTTAGTAATGCGGTAAAGTGGGTTAACCGAGCCGTGTTCACGTGCGTTTTATTCAAACTCGCGTGTTTTGTAGCTTGTGTGTTTGTAAAAAAACACGGAATAAACAACAGCGAGAGGAAAAGTATATTGACCCACGAAACTAAGCGAAGATATACGAAGAATTACACGCGGGAAACGTGCAACATTCTAAAACCTCCAGATGTTGAGCGGAAATAGACTCCCCCTGAGATGTGTACGTGCACAAGTATGCATCACTTTCATGTCTGTCCGTCTGTGCATGTGTCACGTCTCACGACAACAACCGAACATGACCTCCGGCTGACATGAGTTATTTTACCCCCTTTGACAAGGATAATACAACATTTTATTATGGGTGGGGGTTATCACCATAAAAATGCAACAATTCGATCAATACGGCACGTACACCCAAGGGCTTTAAATTCATAAGGATATTTTATTGACTTATTCTTTTTCGACAATCTGTTCTGTTTCGCTGCATAAGTATATTCGCTACCCATTTTGAGTGCTCTCATTATAGGTGTCTACAAATTTTCCATTACAAAATTCCCTGACTTTTCCAGGTTTTCCAGATGGAAAATTATATTTTTCCAGGCTGAAAATTTGGCTTTACCGCACATTATAATGGAGGAAAAATTGTTTTTAAATTCAATGTCGATTTCTACAGGTATAGGAGAAAATTTTAAACACCAGACAAGAGTAAACTTTAGAATTTCTATTTTCAGCAACAAAAAAGGTATTGATATCACTAAAATATTGATTTTTGTGCATTTCTAGTATTTTTTTTTAATGACTTTTCCCCGACTTTTACAGATTTATTAAATTCCCCGACTTTTCCAGGTTTTCCAGTCTTGTAGACACCCTGTTAAAATCATACTTGTGCTTTTTAATTTTTAAAATTTTCACCATCGAGCCCCCCCCCCTCTCCCCACAAACGCGACAACAATCAGCGCCAGCCCCTACATAAATGTTACCAAGGCTAACTTTACTACACGGATCTAGTATCTGCATAAACTAAGATTATACAATATTGAAGGCACCTTTCTATCTAAATTTGAGACTTGGTATCACATAATCTTATATCGTTGTCGTGATGAGTAGGATGGTGAACAACCACAACGTGACAGTGCGAGAGAGATCAGGCGATAAGGAGATGTGAGGAGTAGGGCCCGGGCAGCATAGTAGAAAGGAGGTATCAACAATAACAAGATGAAGCGGATGATGATGGTGGTGTTGGAAGTGGTGGGACATTAACACGTAGGAGATTGATGATCGGTGCATGACCCTTGGAGGAGGGGGGGGGGGGGGGGGGGCGTCACGTAGTCTGCATCCGCCGAAAGTGTGAGACGCCTCGGTTATTGACAGTCAAGACTCTTCGGGACCACGAGGTCGGCGTTAACTTGTGAGTTGGTCCGTGCTAAACACCATCGTGAACATTGACTGAACAGTGAACATGGCTGTCTACAAGAATATGCATGTTAAAGGGGTATTCACCCGCTAAACTAAAAATATATATTTCATATTCATATTTCATTCTAACTAGTTATGAATTAAGAAATCAACAAAAATATTATTGGGTCCGCCTTGACCCGGGAAAAAATGTCGAACTTGGTATTTTTCGAGCTTTTGAGGAAAACATCTCCCCTAAGAAATAACATGGGGGCGATCTTTATGCCCCGTGACCTTGGAGGATTTTGATCCAAAAAATACTGGCCATTATTGACGTAATCGACAGCCTTTTCTGTAAATCCTCTATTTTTTGTTTTGTGATTTGGGCAAGTGGTTCGGTAAAAATATGCTGATTACCAAGATGGGGTGTGATTTTGGAATGCATATTTTTGCGTGTTGTCCAGACTTTATCTTTGCGTTCTGCGTCAAAGCCTGGTTTTCTCGAACTCAACCGACAGTCTAATAGGCCAGGCAAGGAAACGAAAAAAGTAGCCTAACCCGGACAAATTGCAAGAGTTTTGTTTCTGAACTTTTCTAATACAGAATTTTGCGCTGAATACGCCTATATAAAGTCTACCTTCAAAATCGTATGGGAAATTGCCTAAAATTAAGGTTTGATTAAAAATGATAAAAAACTTGATTATTGATTTTAAAAGCTAATATGCAAAAAAATATGTTTAGTGATACTCTCACAATTATGCGTGATTACAAAAGGACGCTAAAAAAGAAATTTTCTAAAAATTTAATCACACTACCGCTAAATCGACTTTTTATTGATTTTCCATTGTTTTAATGAAATCGGTACAGCATCGAAAGAAATAAAGATAAATAAAAAATCTTGACAGGTAAATGTAGTTTAGGTTCAATATTAACTTTTTAATGGGTATGGACAAAAGTCTACTACGGATTGCAAAGTTATACTAATTTGAATAATTTGATAATAATAATTTATTAATAAATTTTAATTTTTTTTTTAAGGTTTCTGTTGCATAAAAACTTTTTTTATTGATACTTACACACATGTCACATGGTGCCATAAAGTTATAAAAATAAAAATGGTCGAAAATGTAATTATAATTGTCTTAAATCGGCAAATAATTGATTTTCTATTGTTAATCGAATGTGTACGGTATAAAAAATGCGGATTTTTTTTCGGTTGAATAAAGTGAATGGTGAATATTAACTGTTGTTTGAGTATGAACAGAAGTCTACAATTGAGAAACTATGCCAAAGTCAGTAGATTTTAAAGGTTTGTTAAAGAGTAAAAGCTGTTGTTAGTGAAACATAGGATTATATTATATTTGTGTGTTTTGATACTCTATAACTATGTCATGGTTATATTATTTTAGCTACTTATAGATTAGGTTATAAGTTTGTACTACTAAGGTATTATAATATAATTGTATTATATATTAATATATTTATATTTGTACAAATTGTGTATAGTTATACAGCAACCACAGATTGTGTATAAATATAGGCCTATGCATTGCATTGGAATCAAAGATGCCAATAAAAATTCTATTCTATTATTTTGATCGACTCATCTGCTGTATGAAAGGTGAAAATTAATGTTATGTAAACGTAATCACTATTAGGTGACTCATGTTAATTATGTTTATTCAGTTAGTATAATTACAGTATATTCTACATATTTGTAGTCAAACAGTGACTTTATGGAGTATCTGTAAATGCGACCAATTATTCTTACAATAATAAATAGTAAAATACATTCGATATTGCAAGTAAGTGATGAAACAAATGTTAACAGATAGTGATTACATTATTATACTAATCCAATCCATTGATTAAATTAATAAAATTGGCATAACACAATAATGTTAATATAACTCTTGTGTGATATCTTGACAGGTAATGTTCAGACCGGAAATATAACTTCTTGTTGCACATTTTCGCGTGAAAGCAGAGAAGAACAAGTATCATCTGATCATTGATCATCAAATTGATCATCTTCGTTATCGGTGATATATTGTGCTATTTTATCAAATGCTTCAGATCTAAAGTTGACCTTGGGACGACCTTTAGATTTCTTGCTAAGAGGTTCGGTTATTTGTTTTACTAGAATGTTTTTGACAGTTCGGAAATTTACATCACATGATTTGTGATAGGTGCATCCACAGTAAATCAAGTGAGTTCCGTTGAGGTCTTGAAAGTTGTATTGTTTCCCTGGGCAAAAAGTGCATAAAGTATGCCGACGGGATTATTGTCACCCTAAAAATGTATCAAAATGTGTTATGGACACAGTAAATACGAACACAACCGCGAGTGATAATACCTTATCTCGAGTTCTCCGATCAGTAAACGGATAATTCGATTATAAAACTCAATGTTACTTGTGTGGTGAAATAGCCAGAATTGGTAAAAAGAGGAAGTCAACGGGTATTTATTAGAGGTTGGTATTTTTCTGTGATAGCAGAAATGGTAAGTGGGGAGATGAGGTGAGAGCTTGTCTCAAACTATGGTCATGACTTACACGCTGCAGATGCCATCTATCACAAATCATGTGATGTAAATTTCCGAACTGTCAAAAGGACACTTTTAGATCTGAAGCATTTGATAAAATAGCACAATGTATCACCGATAATGAAGATGATTAATTTGATGATCAATGATCAGATGATACTTGTTCTTCTCTGCTTTCACGCGAAAATGTGCAACAAGAAGTTATATTTCCGGTCTGAACATTACCTGTCAAGATATCACACAAGAGTTATATTAACATTATTGTGTTATGCCAATTTTATTAATTTAATCAATGGATTGGATTAGTATAATAATGTAATCACTATCTGTTAACATTTGTTTCATCACTTACTTAACTATTTCCAATAATTGGTCGCATTTACAGATACTCTACAAAGTCAACTGTTTGACTACAAATATGTAGAATATACTGTAATTATACTAACTGAATAAACATAATTAACATGAGTCACCTAATAGTGATTACGTTAACATAACATTAATTTTTACCTTTCATACAGCAGATGAGTCGATCAAAATAATATGTTGTGCAAACAAAACCTTTTGAGTCTATGATTGCTATTCCAATAATTCATTGTCTTAACAAATTATTTAAATCTGCGTAACTCTCATCTCAATAGTAGACTTTCGTTCATACTCATAGGCCTACAACATTTTAATATTCACCATTCACTGCATTCAACCGGAAAAAAATATATCTGCCTTTTTTTTATACCGTACACATTCGATTAAAACAATAGAAAATCCATTATTAGCCGATTTAAGACAATAATTACATTATCGACAATTTTTATTTTTATAACTTTATGGTACCATGTGACATGTGTGTAAGTATCGATAAAAAAGTTTTTATGCAAGAGTAACCTTTTTAAAAAATAATTTAAATTTATTAATAAATTTATTATCAAATTATTCAAATTAGTATAACTTAGCAATCCGTAGTAGACTTTTGTCCATACCCAATAAACAGTTAATATTGAACCTGAACTACATTTTTTTGTAAAGATTTTTCATTTATCTTTATTTTTTTCGATGCTGTACCGATTTCATTAAAACAATAGAAAATCAATAAAAAGTCGATTTAGCGGCACTGTGATTAAATTTTTTGAAAATTTATTTTCTGCGTCCTTTTGTAGTCACGCATAATTGTATGAGTATCACTAAACATATTTTTTTTGCATATTAGCTTTTTAAATCAATAATCAAGTTTTTTATCATTTCTAATTAAATCTTAATTTTAGGCAATTTCCCATACGATTTTGACGGTAGACTTTATATAGGCGTATTCAGTCAAATTCTGTATTAGAAAAGTTCAGAAACAAAACTCTTGCAATTTGTCCGGGGTCAAATGTTTCCTTGCCTGGCCTATAAGGCTATTCGAGACGATGAGTGGTGATGGATGACGACGATGGACGATGGCTTATGCGGGATTCGAACCCACGCCCTTGTAGAGCCACACGCTTCGGACCAACAAGTGTATGTACTATGTATTTGCCTCCGAGGACGACCCAGTCAAACTCAAAATGCGATTCAAGTTGTGATCGATGTCTCTTAGACATTCCTTCTCAACATTCCAAATACCACAATCTCCTCCAGAGATGATCACCAGATAAACTTATGTAGCCTACATGCACGCCCTCTACACTTCAGAGAACATGCTGACGACTTTTTAAATCATCTCATCAGTAATCAATGCACGTGCAGTCTGATTTACTATATCTTCGCAGATAATAATATCTTTGGCTCGATAATTGCACAATAAAATAAGTACATAACTTTAATTTTTTAAATCTTGCATTTAAAGGACATGTTCAGCAAATTTCCGTTCGGTCGGTCGATTGTCATCAGAGTTGTTTGAAATTTTGCACAAATGTCAAGGAAGTGAAACTGTAGGGCTCTTCAGTAGCACTTTTTGAAAAATTGTTTGAGGTGGTCGATACAAAAATATTAAGATTTTTATAATTTTAGATTTTCTTAAAAATACCGAAATGACCAATTTTGTGGATTGTTTCTGACTGACAGATAAACAATATTGATAATCTACGATTGTAGGGCTTCCTTGACAAACTATGTTAAGTTCTATACGTCGGTTGCTTCTTGGCCGAGCGAACAGCTATTTGCTAAGTGCCAAATGTGTCCTAACTCAAATTCAAGTGTTTTTAGCATTCAAATATAGAATAAGTGCACTTTGGACTAAAAGGTACAAAGACTATGTTTTTGAATAACATTACATATTGCATGGCATTAGATGGGTCTTTCACTCTTCGAACTATACAGCGTGTGTTATATAAATCTGAGGTCGGGAGCCGATACATTCCTAATATCAGCGAAGCGAATTTTCAAGAGTACCCCGAAATAACTCCGTCCACCTTCAAAGCGTTTTGTTTAGTGTCGGGCTCCGCGCCAAACTACACACACTCCACACAGCTCGGTAACTAATTGCTGTAGGTTCTGGTCGTCAAACCACTGATATGCGACGAGAGAAGAGAGCCAGCAGCTCTGTGACAAGTGTTGAGGCTGCCATCACTTGACACTTGACAGCTTGAAACTGCAATCACTTGACACTTGACAGTACTTTACACTGGCTCGAGACTGCAATCACCTACTTGCTCTTGAAAATACTGGGCGCCTTCGCGGTAGTGTGCATGTGCATGCGGATTGCTGAGGTCCAACGTGATTTTTTATTGTGTAGGAACCAGAATGCAGTAAACATTACTTTTAAGAGGCAGTACAATTTACGAAAATGTGATGTATTATTGTTTTGGAAAGATTCTTTCCCTATCGCAACCTTCTTGAGAATGAGAATAAAATATGAACTTGTTGACAATTCTATAAGTTTTACTTTGAGAAAACAAGCAACCAATTTACCTCCCGCCCCAAAGCGTATAAACTATGAGGACGTGGGTTCGAATCCCGTACAATGCATGGGCGTGTTGTTGCCCCAACCTCATCTATCACCACTCATCGTCTCGAATAGCAATATTGCAATCATAGAGACGTTGAACAAAAAAATCATCATAAATTCGTAAATTGTCCAAAACTTTTCGTCAAGGTCAAAGCCAAATGATAGACTACGTCTCAATTGATTGATTGGATGTTGCTTAACGTCTCATATGCACTTTGGCTATTCGAGACAATGAATGGTGATAGATGCGGATAAAGTATGAACAGAGGAGGGGAAACCCGGTACCGGCACGTAGCCTACTCCTTTCGAACGAACCTCAAAGACTACCGGTGTTTCGCGACCTCCCCAAAAGTTTATAGACCTATGTACAACAGTCTTAGAGTTATGAAAAGGATAATCTTTGATACAAATGAATGTCGCCTACTCGGGCATGTGTGCCACGCAGTACCAGGGTACAATGTCACGACAGATGGTGCGAGGAGAGGTGAGCTAGGGAAGGGCGAGGCTGGTGTCGGTTTAATATGGGGTTCCTCCACAGACGCGCCTCAATTACTACATAATTAAGTCGTTTAATTGAGGCGTTTAAGCAAATAGCCTAGTCCCTGGAGCCGTGTCGAGCCCTATAGCCCAGAGCAGATACCTCCGAACCCCAGAATGCCATGCTCTTCACATAGCGAGATACCGCAGTATGATCCCTACGAGGGAGCCAACACTACGCAACCAAAACATATTCCCAATGTTCCGACATTGAATATTCCCTGGCACTGAAGATTGTGTTTCTCTATAGGATGTACAATACATAGAGGTAGGTCTACGTGTATTTCGCTACTGACGATCAAACCGAAATATGTATAACACAGAAATAAAAACGAAATTCACTACAAAATAAAACCACTTTCACGGACCTCTAGTTATACATTATTTAAAGACCACGGACAAAACAAATACACGAATTGAAGCTAGCTAATAGCAACTCTTCTATCCCCTACAACAATGAAATGAAGGACAAGCCAATGGTTGTCTAGGGCATCAACAATTTTAAACATTACACATTTTGTATTCATTTTGTGGTCGCGAATCATAGAATCTACCTAACAGGTCAAAATTGGCAGAAAATCGTGAATGTTTTAATTATGGTGGATGTGCCGGGTCGTTCAACGTGACTTCCTTACGTCATACATTTTTGGCGATACCTAATCAATTCTTTTAAGTCACAGATTATTAATAGTAGGCCTTATCCGTTGCTACGATTTTTTTGAACTTTTTTTTAACACTTCGAATCTTTTTTGGCACAAATAATAACATTTCGATAAATTGATGTCGAAATTTTGTGTGATATCGATAATTGCATGACATGTCGTCATAGTTTAGCCATAGTTTATACCTCGATGCTTTATTATGCCGAGCTAAAGTCTTTAAAGATAAAATGAACGTCTCTATGGGGTAACTGAAATCAATTGCAGCTCGGGGTGGTTGATTAGACCACTTCATTACTTCAATCAGGCGTCAGCAGAGCTCTGATTTAGCTTCGGGATTTCTACGAGAGTTTAATGATGACGATTTGATTAATTTCCTTGTTCTTGTTCGAGTTCTTCATCTCGGTCTAGATTAGTCTTCTTCTAGTTAGTTACTAGCTTGCAGCTTTCGGATACCTCGTCACTTATTGTCTTCACTCCTCAGCTATAAATTGCTGTTCCGCGCGTCACTTCTTATGAAGTGATAGTAATTAGGCAATTTTGAGCATTGCTACATGAGGGCGGTGAAGTATCAAAACTATTATAAAATACCTGCCGTCAGGTGGAATCGAACCAACGTCTCTCAGCTTCATACAATTTGGACCCGCGCAACATCAGCATTAGCCATGCACCGTTCTCTATAGCCTACTTTGAGGTTCGAAGATGGATAAGAAAATTGTTTTCAATTTTGGTAAATGTTTTGTCAATTCAAGACCAGACAGAATTGGACATTCTAGGGAGAAGATCGTTTTCAAGTTTGGTAAACGTTTTGTCAATTCAAGACCAGACAGAATTGAACATTATGGGAAGAAAATCGTTTTCAAGTTTGGTAAACGTTTTGTCAATTCAAGACTAGACAGAATTGTACATTCTAGGAAGAAAATCGTTTTTAATTTTGGTAAATGTTTTGTCAATTCAAGACCAGACAAATTGACATTATGGGAAGAAAATCGCATTCGAGCTCGATTTTATCGTGAGGACGTGACATAAGGACGGTTTGGACAGAAATGAAATCTTCACTCCCTTAAATTTGTACTCTCAATGAAGTTACCGCGTCGCCTGAAACACTTCGCTCGTCCATCTCGAATTCATTACGCGCTTTACAGCCCGGCTGGCTGTCAATTAGCTAGCGCAGCCTACCGCTTTATCCCAGCTGCCACGCTGACTAATCGATAACCTGGTATTATTTTAACGACTGAAGCTCAGTGAAAGTAGAAGTGTTGTGAATTTATAGGCTGCGCAAAGTCATCGATTCACGTTAGTTTGTAATTATAGGCACGGTGTGTAATTAGAATGCGTATACTTGGGGGGGGGGGGGGTGGGGGACAGCCACAGGTGTGCGAAGAGTGGGCGTGGCGGGGGGGGGGGGGGGGGGGAGTAATAAGCAAACGTTTGTTGGAAGTGGCGGCGAAGATTTGGCAGAGTGTAGCATGGTTGACAATCAAGGATTATTTTACACGAGTGAAAATGAAAAGAAAAATTGCATCACAGTTGGCTTCTAAAATAATTATGATGTAGACTTGTCGACAAAAATTATAATTATCGTTTTATAAATGCCGTGTGTTGGGGGGGGGGGTAAGGGAGAGGGGGGGCTCTTTTGGTATAATTGCAATAAATAAGTATCATTGTTGGCAAATTATCAAGTTAGGAGGGAATGGGACACATATTTTGACAGCAAATAGCTACCCCTATTTGCTCAGCCAAGAGGCATCCGACGTATTTGAAACTTTGAAAGTGATCAATCTAGGTGCCCGTTAGGGCGCCGCAGCCAAGCCGCGGTGCGCTACACACTCAAGCACCTTATACACCAAGCAGAGTTGGGGTGATTTCGAGGTGTTACCCAGCCGTCATGTAACGTGATGTGAACTTGAAAACTATCACAATCGAGGGGACTTAGGTACAGTCAGGGTCATATATAAATCAAGAGGTCTGAAAGATACCTCTTTCACCGACATCTCGTGGTCAACTATTGGTGTCATTATTTATATCGCCCTGTGAACTGCATTGTCGACATAAATAAGAAACATGGCTGATAATGTCAAAGGAAAATTCTCTATTCACCAGAGAAACTATCAAGCCTAGAAGAAATATAACATGGAACGTAAAGAGAGCATTATATATCGATACCTTGGCCTAGGCCATAGCATTAAGACTATTCCTTAGTTCTTATATTTGCCTTAGTTTCTAGTTAATTTCGAATAATTCTATCTTAGCTGTCAAGTCTTATTTGCAAACCACCAAAGTTTGTTTTATGCTTTTGTTTTGAGAAAATTGTATTTTTCTTCTGACTGCCTTCTAGATATTGACTATTTTGTTGACCAAGAGTCTTTCAAAGCCTCCTAAATAATATTAATAACATCAAATAGTCTAGGGAACTTCCATCGATCGATAATGTAGTTCACAGGGCAATATAAATAATGGCACCAAGAGTTGACCACGAGATGTCGGTGAAAGAGGTATCTTTCAGACCTCTTGATTTATATATGACCCTGGCTGTACCTGACAACACATGCCAAATTTGGTTGGGGTACGACCATTCCTTCTTGGTGAAAAAATGTCTTCAAACATGCTCAAAATCACTTTAAGGATGTTAGCTACTGCTAGCTACTGCTAACATCTAATACGTCGGCCCGCGATTCTGACCAGACGGGTGGGGCTACAATGTTCATATTTTACATGGACATTAAGGTTATAGAAATATAGTCTCTTTTGAAAAAAAAAGTTGAAAAAGTTTGTTGGAAGGCTTCCAAATAAAGGTTTTAAAATAAGCCTTAAACACTTGGCATATAATCAACAAGTAACCATAGTTACTTGACACTTGTTGACGGTATAAGCAGAGTTAGGCGGGAAAGTGCGATACGTAAACAAATGGCGGACATTTAAAATTTTTCTTCTTTGTGTGGAACGAGAAAAGGTGTCATTATACTCTCATAAAACAAATCAGAAACCGTCCCTGGCCTAGGCCCAGATGTAGAAAATTATTTATAATACAACAGTGTAGGTCTAAAGTTCCATTAGGCTATAGGACTAGATAAATAAATACTTACACTACATGTTTGACAAGCCCTAGGCCTTTCTTAGCCAACCCTAGGCCAGCACAACCTTGTTTTGACACTTCCCGCACAAATAACTAGTTTTGATTACTACAAGCCTAATGCAGATAAACAATGGTATGATAGTCCTAGGCTATTCCAAAATTTACGGCAATAATAAGCTATTTCTTTACTTTTAATAAACTCACGCAATCTCCTGTCACTTTTAATAAAAATGTAAAACAAAAGATGGTGAAAATTTTCAATATTCTTCTGATTATCTGATGATTTACATGGCTGTGGGTCAAGGCCGTCTAGATATATCGCTTCCCTCGTGTGGGTGCAGTGGAATAGGTGTAAAGTTACATTAGTTGTGCGTTTGTTGTTACATGGGAAAGTTTTAATAGGATGTGAGTTGCCTAGACTTAACCAGTCCTTATACCGTCGTTATACCATGGTTATACCACCTATACCCAGGATGTACATGAATCCGGGCCTAGATATTTTACATCCTATTGTTATTGCTAATACCATAAAAATTAAATCAACTTTGATAAAAATATTATATTTTAACAAATAATTTTGTAATGGAACTTGAAAAAGTAATAAGATCACACACATAACAAAAACTTGTAGAAATACAGCCAAACCTTACACACTCAAAAGGAATGAGATCTAAAAAAAGGGCCAAGCTCATCTACCCTTCCACATTTGCGCATTCTTAATTCATAAACGTACAGTGTCCCATAACAGCATCCTCGAAAAGCTTGGCAAAATAGAATTTGCATGTTTACGTTTAAATTAATTACAAAAAAAGAACTTGGATAAACTACTACGTTAAATTAATAATCGCAAATTCTATTTTGCCAAGCTTTTCGAGGATGCTGTTATGGGACACTGTACGTTTATGAATTAAGAATGCGCAAATGTGGAAGGGTAGATGAGCTTGGCCCTTTTTTTTAGATCTCATTCCTTTTGAGTGTGTAAGGTTTGGCTGTATTTCTACAAGTTTTTATGTGTGTAGAGCATACATGGACAGCACTGTGGTCGTAGATTTTCAATATTTTGTCTTTATCAGCAAGAAATAAATCACGAATAATGGTCAATTTTGGAGTTTTTAACAAAATCAAAATTCGTGAAAACTAATTTATTTTTTATAAATTATTTTAAAATAAAATTTGGAAATGTTTTACTGCAGAGCCCTATATTTCCACATTCGTGACATGTTCAAAATTTCAAACACCTGTGGTGTCAGTCGGCCGAGCGAACAGCAATTTGCCTAAAACGCATGTCCTATACTCTCTTAACGAATCAAAAATTTATAATTCTAGAACGTCAATTAATCCATAACCTCATACCAATTCGTAAACAAAATAATGTTCATATTAATCCATAACCTCATACCAATTCCTAGTTGTTGCATGTTCATATGCAAGCTACTGACCAGCACTAACATGCGCCCCTGCCCCCCCCCCTCCCTCGTATTGTCAAAACTCCAGCGACGTTTTGACGAATATATGAGCAAGAAATTTTTCTTGTGTTATTCTATTATTTTTCGGATTAATAGAATATTCTAGTCAAGATGACAAGAAATCTCCACTTACATTACGCGGTCCAGCCAACGTTACGCGAGGAGAAGAAGAAGAACATGTCAGTACCAACCTGAAACAAAGAAATACAAAGTTGATTAGCGTCGTGCAGGCTAAGCAAAAAGAAACATCTTCAAAAACTTAAATGGGTTATGATGCTGCATGGGCCACCAGCCAGTCCAAAAACTAAGTACTACCAAAATACTAATCAAGAAAAGAACATAAAATAATTTCAGTCTTTCCAAATAGTCAGGGCTTATATTTGAAAAAAATATATAGTAAAATGTGAGAAAATGCATTATTTATAGTATATTTCTATTCATAAAGCTAATATAATGTAATTATTGAATATTTGCATACGTCAAACATAGGTCCATCGATATAAATAATATCACAAAATCAGTTTGCCATTTTTAAACTTAATCAAATTTTAACTTTCGTGCGGAAGACAAAAATATATTACGCATTTATGCAAAGAAAAGTAAATATTTACCATAATTATGAACCCCTTTAATAGCTTACTCCTTTATGCAATAAATGTAAAAAAAAAAATAAAAAAAAATAAAAGGCAGAAAAACATTAATTTGTTTTTTTAACTAAAGATCCAGTTACACAGTCATGTAGAGGAGAAAAACCATCCTATAGATATCAGAAACACCATCAACTAACAAACATTACTCATCTAGCTAGTAGACAGAAGATAGCAGACAACAACAGCAGA
>JAMZAV010007054.1:0-33944 GCA_024449915.1 Sweltsa coloradensis | reverse complement strand
TAAAAAGAATAATGTAAGTATTCACCCACGACGCGACGAAACATCCCGTCAATGTTATAATTTCTCTTCAATTATATCGGGTCGCGAAAGCATAATTTTGTAAATTTATTATTATTATTATTATTATTATTATTATTATTATTATTATTATTATTATTGTTATTATTATGAGGGTAACTGTTTATTTTATTTTTGTGTTTTGTTATTCAAATTTGAATTGTTTAATAAGGCTTTATAATTTATATTGTTAAACATTATGTTGGAATTTGCCATGGAATCTGCATTCCGTATCTAGCATGTAACTTAAGTATGTATTAATTGTCATTAGAATATAACCCACAGACAAGCTTATCAAAGCTTTGTGGGCAATCGAATAAAATTGAAATATTAATACTGTAAAGAAAACTTTATTGCAAATAAAAAAATAAATATATATATATATTATAATATATTTTAAATATATATATATATATATATTTTATAAAAATAATATATATTATTATTATTATTATTATTATTATTATTATTATTATTATTGTATTCGGTCACAAGCAGCCGTGCCGAGCGGACGTGCCTTGCCTCGCTCTGTGCGCTGCATTAGATTAGATAGCAATGTCGTGTGGTAAGAGCAGCAGTGAATTGCCTAGTGATGGGGATTACGTATTTTGCATGGGATTGTTCGAAGAATATCTTTTAAAAGACTGTTCGGGGTTAAAACGTGCGACTTTACAATTCTAAATCGAAAGAAAGTAAATCGCTGTGGCGTTGTGTCAAGTGTCGAGACGAAAAGAAGAACAGTGAAGCGGAAGGACAGTTACAACTAAAAACCCGTTTTTGAAAGTTGTTTGTGAACCTGCGCAGTGAAATCAAAGAAATTAAAAATTAACTATTTTCTTTGAGGGATTTTAAAAAAAACTTATTGAAATGATCTTGCAATTCAAAACTTAGTTGAAGAAGTAGCTGTCAAGGAAAAGATTATAGAGGAACTACCGAACAGGTAAATGATCTTGATCAGTACGGTAAAAAAAAAAACATTGAGATTTTAAAATGTGATAGAATGTGACAACGAAAACATAAAACCATTGTGAGGTCTATTGCGGATAATTAAATGTAGAGCTAGAAGACTATGACATCGACGTGGTCCATCGAGTTGCCAGCCAGAAACAAAGATTACCCTTCCAAAGTTGTAGTTCAATTTATTTCGCGAAAAAACGCGACGAGATATTAGCCCCGGCGACTGCCCGTAAAAAACAGCGACGTCATTCAGGGAGTACCAAAAAAAAAGGACTTGGATATTTTTATTAACGAACATCTTTCTCCTATTTCCGCAATTTATTTTGGCAGGTCAAGCAGAAGCAAAGGTTGTTGGGTACAAATTTGTCTGGTTCCGACGAGGGATAATTTGTGCGCGGTAAAGACGAGCAGTCAACGGTTGTGGTCAAGATAAAGAGAGCAGGGGACATTGATCAACTGGAAGTAAACAGGCTGTACGATCTATAGGGGGACTTATGGTCTCAAGACGATCTTGAAGGTGTTGATTGGACATGTGAAACTACGGACAGTCTGGACGATTGGTGCATAGAAAATTGTAAAGGTATAATTGTTTTCCATTTAAATATTAATCTATATATAAGGAAAATTGGGACGAACTACTCGTAGTATTGCAAAACCAGTAAATAAATTCCATATATTAGTCTTAAGTGAAGTTAATGTTTTAGAAGAAAGCTCAGTGTATCAAATAGATGGTTATAATCGTTATTGTAAACTACGACTTAGAAAGAGAGGGGGTGGATTAATACTTTTGTGTTAGCAAAACTGTGAGGTTTGACATAGAAGATGTATCATTTCATAGTTTTGAAGGGATTTGTGGAAACCTGATTATAGGGCAGGAAGGGTTATATCACTGTTATGTGTATATAGACCTCCTGATTACAATACAAATTAGAGTTTTTAACGAAAAGAAACTATTGGATGCAAAATAAAATAAACATTGCATATATTTGGTGATTCAAATATTGATGTACTCGATCATAATGATGTCAGAGTTCAGTTGTATCAAGCGTGTTTAGCAACTAGTGGGTTTGTACAGTGTGTCACTGCGCAACGCGAGAGGAAATAGTTAATAATAGGCTTAGCAGTACCTGTATAGACCATGTTTACATCCGAGGTATTGACCTAGATGTCAAAACAGCGGTATTACAACAAAGATTAGCGATCACTAATGATAGTTGCATCCACAGGAATTGACCTTGTTCATATAAATACAATAAACGAACCAGTTGCGAAAAAATGTATTAACGAAGCTAAATTAGTGGAAGCGTTAAAACGCATGAAATGGGATAATTTATTATCAGCCAAGAAGTGTATTCCCTTATACGAATCAATACAGAACAATTTTAAAATAGCCTACGATGTGGCTTCTAATTTTTAAAGAGTCGAAAGTTTAAAAAAGGAGTGAATAAAGGGGTGGATGACGAAGAGTTATTAAAATCAGTAAAGGAAAGAGATCGCGCTTTTCAAAGGTGGAAAAAATGTCCGCAATTCAGTGTATTTAAAAATGAATATAGGATAGATTATAATAGGTTAATAAATAGAACAAATAAAAATATAATCGATGGTAAACGGCATTACTATGTACATGCATTAGAACAGGGTAAAGACTGCAGAAAAACAACGTGGCAAAATATAAATGAAATAATGGGTCGGAAAAGGAAAGATACAGTTGAGGAAGTTATAAATAAATTTTTAGGTAGACATGATACAATTCCAAACATTGCTTATAATTTTGCAAATACCTTTGTAGATGAAACTGAAAATATTGTTCACATTTGCGACATTAAGACTTGTGTCGATAACAATATGAGAGATAATTCATACGAGCAACAATTACAGTCGATATACGTGCCTCCTATTTCAGCGACCGGGGTCAAAAAAAATAAAACTTAAAATGAATAATAATAAAAGGCAGGTATTGACGGAATTAGAGTTAAGGGTTTTCAAAATATAGTTTTATGAGATCAGTCCAGTTATTGCCCTATTTATTAACTTATCCTTGAAGGAGGGTATTATTCCAGAAACGTTGAAAAAATCTGTTGTCAGGCCAATTTTCAAAAGGGCGACCATTTGAAAAAATGTCAATTATAGGCCAATTGCCATTATGTGTAGCATTGAAAAAATACTTGAAAGATACGTGGCAAATTGCTTAATAGATTACATGACGAAATTTAAAATAATAAACGAACAACAATATGGATTTCAAAGAGGAAAAAGTACAGTAGACCTTTTGGCCGAAAATTTTAACATTTTATGTATGTTTATCGATTATAAAAAAGCATTTGACACCCTTGATTTTAATAAGCTGCTAGATGCGTTGGAAAGTATTAGGGTTAGAGGTACATTGTTAAATTGGTTTAAAAATTATTTATTGAGCAGAAAGTTAATTGTAAGAATAGGCGAAGTGTATAGTGAAGCAAAGACATGTAGCAGTGGCGTACCACAAGGCTCTATTTTAGGACCTCAACTTTACTTAATATATGTAAATATTATGGTTAAGTATATTATTAAGTGCATTGCTTTTTGCTACGCTGATGACTTTGCTTTAGTGTCTATCCATAAAAACGTAAAAATTGCAGAAAGATACTTGCAAAATGATTTTCTAAATTTACTCAGGTGGAACCATGACGTAAGGCTAATCGTAAATATTGAAAAAACAAAGATTGTGCACATTTCTATGCCGCTAAACGCGGGTCGAAATACTAATATCAATGTTATTGCCCACAATTTTGAATGCTTACATCTGAACGCGGGTAAAATTGATCTGGATTGTTCGTGTGATACATCAATTGCAACTGTTTACAGCCATCCGTATATGTGGGGTTGGAGATTGATAGTAACTTTAGTTGGAATATACAAGCTGAGAAAATATGTAAACGCTTAAGGTCATTGCGCTTACCAATTATATGCAGTTAAAGTATTTTACCATTTAAATATGTAAAGATGGTTTATATAGCCCTTGCAGAGTCGGTTATTTCTTACGGTCTGTTAATTTTGGGGAAATGCTTCGTTATCACGCTTTCAAAGAGACTGAAAAGGTACAGGTTATGTACAAGTAGAAAACAACAAAATGACATGTTTCAGCACAATGAAAGGTATTTCTATCGACAGTTGCAAAATGGACTTACACCAATTGATAACGGTACACCATCAGAGCAAGATATAACAAATTTCTGGTCAGATATCTGGAGTAGACCTGTAGAGCACAACAGAAATGCAGCATGGATTGTCGAAGAAACCCAAGATATGGAGCAAGTTAATGAAATGTCCTTCAATAGCATTTCTCTCGAAGAACTGAATCTAGTATTACATGAAGCACATAACTGGAAAACTCCCGGAGTTGATAACATCCATAACTTTTGGTATAAAAGATTCACCTGCTTGCATGAAGATCTAGCAAAATATTTTACAGCTTTAGTGAAAGGAGATGAAGCCATTCCTTTATATTTTACAAAAGGAAAGACGTTACTTAAACCAAAGAATGCAGATACACAAAATCCAGCTCACTACAGACCAATAACATGCCTACCAACTGTGTACAAATTACTTACATCTTGTATTGCAAACAAAATTTACCAGCATTGTGAAGAAGAACATATATTATCAGAGGAACAATAGGGCTGTAAAAAGTATTCCCAAGGTTGTAAGGAACAGTTGGTTATAGATTCTTTGGTTATGAGACAAACACATGTGTCCAAAAGGAATATTCATACTGCATATATTGACTACAAAAAGGCGTATGACTCTGTGCCTCATTCATGGCTTTTACATGTATTGGAAATATTATAAAATAGATCCAATATTAATACAGTTTTTGAGGAACGCTATGAACACATGGAGACCCACGTTCAATATAACATATGCCCGAGAAAACTTTGTCAACTGGTGAACTAAAAATTGCACGTGGAATATTTCAAGGTGACTCATTAAAGCCCGCTCTGGTTCTGCATTAAGCCCGCTCTAAATCCATTATCAAACTTGCTAAATAAATCAAAATACGGATTCAAAATCAAAGAAAGTTGGAAATTTACACTATTTGTACTGTCTCATTTAATGTACATGGATGATATCAAACTATATGCGATTACAGATGCACAACTCAATCATCTATTACAAATCACACATTCGTTTAGCCAAGATATTCAAATGGAATTTGGATAAGAAAAGTGTAAAATATTATGTGTCAATAAGGGAAAAGTTCAAGCTTCACATGGTGTTCAACTATCGGGTGAAATTGTTATTGAAGGAATGGAAGAAGGTGAGGTGTATAAATACCTAGGGTTCATTCAAGCTGAACAGATTCATCAAGCGGAAGCGAAGAACAAGCTTAAAGATACTTTTGTGAAGAGAGTGAAAGAAATACTGACATCAAATTTAAACGGGAAAAATAAAGTGAAAGCAATTAATACTTATGCAGTACCAGTTTTAATGTATTCTTTCGGTATTTTAACCTGGACACAAACTGAGATGCAAGCAATTAATCGAAAAAAAAGAACTCTTCTAACAGAATACCGACTCATCACCCCAGAGCGGCGGTCGAACGGACGACATTGTCTAGGTTACGTGGTGGAAGAGGGATGACTGATTTAAATAACGCACGTATTAAGCAAATCAATTTGTTAAGGGAATACTTCTATAGTAAAAGTACTTCGCGATTACATACAGCTGTAGTGCAAGCGGATGTCAACCTCACACCATTAGATCTGCATAATGATGACAATTTTGCAGACAATCTCATAAGTGATGATATGAAAGAAGAAATGTGGAAACTTAAGATACTACATGGGAGACATCACACAGAATTGCATCGTGATTATGTAGACACTGATGCATCTAATAAATGGTTACAAGTAGGCGATTTATTCGGAGAAACAGAGGGATTTTTCATGGCCATACAGGATCAAGTAATTGCTACACGAAATTACAAGAAGCACATCATTAAAGACAAGACAATTCTGGATGATAAATGTAGAAAGTGCCACTTGACCAATGAGACCATAGATCATGTAATATCGGGTTGTAAACTTCTAGCCCAGTCAGACTATTTGCACAGACATAATCAAGTTGCCAACATAATTCACCAACATCTGGCCCAAAAGTGTTCGTTACTTTGGGGAACATCGTACCGGTACCATACTACAAGTACCAACCTGAAAAAGTATTAGAAAATTGTGATTGGAAACTTTATTATGATCGGGCTGTTATTACAGATAAGACGATACAACATAATAGGCCTGATATCATTTTAACGGATAAATCAAAAAGGCAAACATTTATTATTGATGTAGCAATTCCACTAAGTCAAAATATTGAAACAACGTGGGACAGAAAGTTAGGCCGCTACTTTGACTTAGGACAAGAAATAAAGAAAATGTGGAAACAAGATCAAGTCACTACATTACCAATTATTGTGTCAGCCACGGCAGTTATACCACAACCTACACAATAGTTTACACCAACTGGACATTAACAAGAATTTATTCATCAAAATGCAGAAAGCGGTTATAATTTGTACATGTACATGTATAGTCCAAAAATTCCTCAATGACAATGTTTTATAAAACCATTTTATGTTGTATATTTTGTAAAGATTAAGATTAGTTTTTGATTTGAATGTTATGTTGAATAATGTATAGATTTTAGATAAGTTTTGAATATGAATGTTTTGTTATTATTATAGGCTTATGTATTGCTTGACATAGTCCGCAATACATTGCATTTACTTGTACCGGTTTGTACCGAGATGTGGAAACATGTGAATAAAAATAATAATAATAAAAATATATTTATTATTATTATTATTATATATATTATTATTGTACATACGTTGCAATATACATTGTTCAGAACATAAATATTTTCCCACTTAGCTGCAAAACGGGGCGCATAGAACAAATATTGAGAGCGCACCGATCACTTACATGTATGCACAAACCAACACCTAATACAGATTAAATTCCAAAAAATAAAATATACACAGATTGTTAATAGACATTTCGTTTAGAAATAACAATAAATTATAAAAATAATCATACAAAAATTAATCAATCAAATCAAATAAAAAACAGCGGAATTTCCAATGAATCAATGTTAATTATTCAGAAACACACACAAAAAAAACAAACAAAAACAATTAAGTCAAAAATTGGTAAACACCTTTATGTATTCAACAAATAATCTTTCGAATTCCGTTTGATCTCACTGAAGTATGAACACATGGTTAAAACGATAGGCAATTCATAAAATAACTTCGGTACTAAATATTCTAATCTCCGTTGGCCATATTTGTTATTAAACGAAGGTACATTAAATTGAACAGTGTGAAAACTACGAGTGACTTTATTTTTTAGTATTATATCCTTAAATTCATTTTTAAAGTAGTATGTTACAATAATTTTATATTTGAACAGTTTTTCTACAGGAAGCACATTGCATAAAATATACGTTTCACTCACGAGTAGAAAGGTAATCATAACGTGGTGGTCGATCGAAAAATAATAATAATAATAATAATAATAATAATAATAATAATAATAATAATAATAATAATAATAATAATAATAATAATAATAATAATAATAATAATAATAATAATAATAATTATAATAATAATAGTAAATAAATATTCGTTCGTTGTGCTATTCGCAAGTTCATAAACTCAGATCATACTTTGTTAGTTCTACATTCCATTATCACCAAGAACTTAAACTCCGAGATAAAACTATTAACTCCCCTCAGGCTAAATGACGATTCTTTCCATCCAGAAATATACATAGAAGAAAGATTTAAATATGAAGTTAAATGTCTGGAATACTAAATCACTTCATGGGAGGTACCCGAAAAGCATCCAGCAGACTAAGATTGACATTGTTAAATCAGTTAGATGGATTCACAAAGGAGATTTGTTTGCTGAAACCGAAGGATTTATGTTCGCCATCCAAGATCAGGTTATAAATACCAATAACTATAAAAAAAATTCATCATCAAATCCAGTGACAATGATATGTGTAGAAAATGCAAAAGTTTACGGAGACAATAGATCATGTTATAGCTGGGTGTCCTTCAATTGCCAACACGTGGTATCTAAGTAGGCATAACCAGGTAGCAAAGATAGTTTATCAACATCTAGGAATGAACGCACATCTACAAGTCAATCCTCCTCCTTATTATACAAGTATTCTCCTGCACCTGTGGTCAAAATGCAGAGTTTATCATGTATTGGGATAAACAGGTTATAACAGATAAAACCATAGACCACAACAAACCGGACATCATTTTATGCGATAAATCTAACAGAATTACATATCTAACTGACATTGCGATCCCCATGAGTAAAAATATTGAGAACACCGAGAACACTGAGGTAGAAAAGTATCAAAATTTAAGTCAAGAAATAACAAGAATTTGGAAAATGAAAACTGTTACTGTCGTGCCTATCGTGATCTCGGCCACTGGAGTCATACCATCTTCCCTTTCTGCCAGCCTACAATGCCTGGGCCTGTCCGCAAATCTCTACATCAGCATGCAGAAAGCAGTCATCTTCCAAACGTGCCACATAGTCAGAAGATTTTTGCAGTAATCACTCTCTTTCTCTCTCTCTCTCTTTTAAACATTTTGCCATACAATTGCTTGTTTTATAGATATAAACTTTTATTGATTTTTGTTATCACACTCATCTTTATTATTATCAAAGATTATGAAGGCTGTTCCTTCATAATCTTTGTTATTATTTTGTTAATTTGATACATTTGTCTACAATACTATATGTACTATACTTATGTTTTCACGTTGTTATAATGTAAACTTTTATTGGTCTTGGGCCTCACACCGCTTTGTGTATACCAGGACGAAAATGTACCTGAGATTGTTTGAACAATAATAATAATAATATATAATATATACTATATATATATAAATATATATATATATATATATTATATTTTATTTTTTATTTTTTTTATTATTCTTTAATTACATATGTGTACATTTTTTATATGCTTCGGTCCACAAAGCCTTAAAGTAAGGCTTATCTGTGGTTTAAACCACAACAATGTGTACATTTCATACAACTACGGTGTTGTGCGAAGTTATTACAACAATAACAAAGAAAAATAGAACAAACTCAGTGGAACACCGTCCTGTATAACAAAACAAACTAAAAAAAAACAAAACAAAACTTGAATATTGAATATAAAAATATTATACTTGAGGTAACACAAAAACAACACAGTATTAGATGAATAAATTTACATACTTGCACCAAGTATCTAAATATTTAAAGACTCCTCCAAAAAAACAAACAAACAGACTTGTCATTCGTAATCAAATCTTAAAGCAAACCAACAGGATACATAATGAAAATAGTAAATTGAACGACTGCAATAAGAAATAAAAATGAAAGCAAATTGGGAATTGAGATGAATGATTAGGTGTTGTAGACTGCACATAAACAATCGAGCAAATAAAACTTTAATTCAGATTTAATGGTTGAGATCTTTTCTAGATTGCGCAGATGACCAGGTAGGCTGTTGAAAATAGCAGGTGTCAAATAAAAAAGTGTTCGTTTTCCATATTTGTTATTGAATTTAGGCAAAAAGTAATTCCCTCTTGATTTCGACCGCGTAATCCCCGTATTTTCGTTTTCTTCATATTGTCTATTGAAATAAAATTTTAAAATAAATCTAAACTTAAATAGGTATGATACAGGTAGTACATTGCAAAAGTGATATTTCATTTGTATGCTGTTATATCTTGGATTTCTTTTTAAAAAGCATGGTGTCATAGTTCTAATCATTGTGTTTTGAAGGTTGGTTATTAAATTTACGTGGCTTAAAGATGCAAAGCCCCAGGCCAAGAGGCTATAAGAGATGATTGACTCGGCGATCGCAGTGTAAACTGACCTTAAAAGTTTAAACGGAAGTACCAACTTTAATTTGAATAATTGAAATGCACAGGATCTTAAACGCTTGCATAAGGAGATAATATGCGGCCTCCACGACAGAATCTATCAATAAGACACCTAAATAGGACATGGCTGTCAACAGACTCAATTTCAACACTACACCGTACACAGTTTTTTCCATTTACGATATCATGCAAACACTCATAAGAATGGAATATTATTTTAAGAGGATGATGCCTGTTCTGATTCAGAGGTGAGCACATATGAAGAATCTTGGTTTTGTCAGCATTAATAACGAGATCATAATCGTGCGTCCACATTAATAATTGAGTGAAATCCCGCTATAATAATAATAATAATAATAATAATAATAATAATAATAATAATAATAATAATAATAATAATAATAATAAAATAATAATAATAATAATAATTACAAATACACTTAAACAAAAAGTAAGTGCTCTTGCTAAGTGGTTAAAAAGATATAGAGAATGTAGCATTAGAAAAGAACAAAACCGAATGTTCAAAGAAAAGGAAAAACAGTTTTACCAAAAACTATCTAGTACCGAAGAAATAACAGGAAATGGAACACCAACTAAGACGGAGATAGAAGAGTTTTGGGCAGAAATATGAGGTAACCCGGTAGCACACAACCAGGATTCACAATGGATTCAAGACGAAAGAGCTAGGATGAGCGATGTTAATGAGATGAGATTCGAAGGTATAACTGTTGATGAATTAAAGTCGACAATCAGTGCTACACATAGCTGGAAAGCACCAGGTAATGATAAATCAAAATTTTTGGTATAAGAAATTCAATACTACTCACAATCAAATTAGAAAATGTCTCAACGAGTTTATAAATGGAGTTAAAGAAATACCCGAATTCTTTACTGAAGGAGTAACCTTTCTCAAACCGAAAGATAATGACACGAAAAACCCAAGTAAATATCGGCCAATTACATGTCTACCAACTATATATAAAATATTGACTTCATGCGTAACAAATAAAGTATAAGCATTGCGAAGAATACAATATCATGGCCGAGGAACAAAAAGGATGCTGTAAGAACTCACAGGGATGTAAAGAACAACTCATTATCGACTCTACTGTAATGAACCAGGCACACAATAAGTAAAGGAATATTCACGTAAACTACATTGACTACAAGAAAGCTTATGACTCAACACCACACACATGGCTTATTCAGATTTTACAAATATATAAAATCAACCCAGTAATTGTAAACTTTTTGAAGACAGTAATGAAGACATGGAGAACAACACTAAAACTAAATATGAAAAACCAGCAGATAACTACAGATCCAATCCAAATTAAACGTGGCATTTTCCAAGGTGACTCATTTAGCGCATTATGGTTTTGTCTGTCATTAAACCCACTGTCGCATATGCTTAATGAATCTACATACGGATTTAAAATTAAGGACAATAATATGGTATGTCACACAATTTCTCACCTATTCTTCATGGATGACCTAAAGTTATATGCATCAAATTTTGTTCAACTAAACAGTTTAATCAATACTACATTTGAATTTAGTCAAGATATCTGCATGGAGTTTGGAGTAGACAAGTGTAAGACGCTACATATCGAAAAGGGTAAGGTTACGCAGGCAGAAGAGTTCCAGCTAGATGATGGAAATAGGATTGGAGTAATGGATGATAACGAAGTATACAAATATTTAGGATTCTCACAAGCTGCCAGAATTGAACATAAAGTAATGAAAGAAAAATTGATGGATACATACAAGAAGCGACTAAAATCTATCCTCAAGACGCAACTAAACGGTAAAAGCAAGATCACAGCAATAAATACATATTATGCTATACCAGTACTGACATATTCATTCGGAATCATTAAATGGACGCAGACAGACATCCATGCGCTGGAAATATTAACTCGTACTACACTTACTAAACACAGAATGCATCATCCTAAATCAGCAATAGAGAGATTGACACTTCCAAGAGAACAAGGAGGATGAGGCCTAATTGATCTGAACAACTTATATTATAAACAACTAGACATTTTAAGAAAATATTTTTTACAAAGAGCAACCAATCAACACTGCATAGGGCTGTGGTGCTAGCTGACAAATCATTAACTCCACTCAATCTAGCAAACGAAAATGTCAATCTACAAGGGAAACTCATAACTGACGCTTCAAAAGAGTTACGTCTCTCAGAAAAGACCCTACACAAGAGACATTATGATGAACTACATAAAGGTCACGTAGATATTAAAGCATCAAATAGGTGGTTAAACAACGGGGAACTATTTGGAGAAACAGAAGGTTTTATGCTTTCTATTCAAGACAGAGTGATTGCAACGAAAAATTATAAAATATACATTATACAAGATGCAACAGTAAACGATCAATGTAGAAAATGTAGTGTAAGGGGTGAAACAATCGAACACATCATATCCGGGTGCCAGTCACTATGTCAAACGGATTACCTCTACAGACATAACCAAGTAGCTAACATTATTCACCAAAAACTAGCAATCAAGTACAACCTCATTGATACACACACACCTTACTACAAATACAAACCGGAGAAAGTACTAGATAGCAAAGATTTTAAATTATATTACGACCGCACAGTCATAACAGACCAAACTATACATCACAACAGACCGGATATAATGATAATTGACAAGAAGAAACAAAAAACTACCCTTATTGGCGTTGCTGTCCCAATGTGCCATAACGTCGAGACTACATGGAAGAAAAAAATTGACAAGTATAGTGAACTTGCAATTGAGATCAAGAAGATATGGAAACAGAAAAAGGTAAATACAATCCCATACGTAATATCGGCTAATGGCATCATACCGACGAAGCTACATGAAAGCATTCAACAACTAGATCTTCCATCCAATGTTTACATCGAGACTCAAAAGGCAGTAATACTCAACACGTGTAGAATAGTTCGTAAATTTCTAAACTAAGAATGATACTTCGAGATTCCGAGACAGCTTCCATCCTGACATGGTTTTCGTGGTTTCCCATAGTCCGAAGAGCAAATGCTAGGATGGCGACGAGAAATCGGCCACGACCGTACACAGCAGAAAGAAAACATCATTTACAAACTATATTATAAAGACTTATTTTAGTTAGAGTTAAGACAAAGTAATAATGTAGGTATGTAATATGTACACATGGAAGTACTTGACGTAAGTCCGTACAACATGTTAGCTCTGGTTTTGACCGAGTTTGTATGAAATACATCCAATACAACAATAATAATAATAATAAAAATAAAAAAAATAATAATAATAATATTAATAATAATAAAAATAAAAATAATATTAATAATAATAATATTTTTTTTTTTTTTTTTTTTTTTTTTTTAATAATAAAGCATAGTATTACACATCATACATATTCTACTTGATTCGATATCCCACAAAGCTTCATCAGAAGCTTGTCTGTGGGCTAATTATAATATACAAAATTACGGACAATGTAAGAGCATAATAATCAATATCAAATTATGTCAGACACAGGACATTAAAATAGTACATATCACCAACTAAATATATTATAATATTAGATAAATTTAATACAAAATTAAACGTTATACTAAATTAAACGTCATTAAACAAGAGAAATTCTTTTACTTTAAACTTAACTTTACTAATTTTATCTAAATCTTTTAGTTCTTTAGGCAATAAATTGAAACTCTGCGGTACACTAGTTTTTAACGACCTTTCACCATATTTGTTACACAAAATGGAACTCGAAAGTTATTAGCGGCCTTCATTCTTGTGGAGATGTTATGGTCGATTTCGATTTTATACTCATTACTATAATAATAATTAAGATTAACCTATACGTAAACAACTTATTTACAGGGAGTAAACCAGTTATTTCGAAAAGTTATTTGAGGAACACATCTCAGTTATGTGATTAGGAAGGATAGTTTTTAAAATCTTTATCTGCAAGTTGGAAATTTGATTTATGTACACATTTGAGGCATTACCCCAGGCCAACACAGCATAAGAGATGATTGACTCAACTAAAGAAATATAAACCGTTCGCAGTAAGTTGTAAGGGAGAATGTACTTTAAGTGGTATAGTTGTGCTGCACATGGGCGAATCCGATTACATAACTTAATAATATGATTTTCCCACGAAAAGCACTTGTCAATTTCAATACCAAGGTACCCATGGCTATACACTGACTCAATAATTTGTTTACAAGTGCAGTTAATTCCACCATTGCTTAATGTAGCGTTATTGTGCAAACAATCAACTGAATGTGAAACGACTTCAACTAATGAGTTATGGTCAACATTTAATGGACTGGATATGTGGACTATCTTAGTTTATAATGCATTTACAATCAAACCATCGTCGTGCGTCCATCTCAACAAATTAACGTAGTCTTCTTGTAAATAACTTACCGCAGTTGCCAGGATCTTATGTACCGCAACGAGTGCTGAATCATCGGCAAAGAAATACGCATAACATTTTTTAAAATATCGCGTCATCCCATTTACATATATCAAGTACAATAATGGCCCTAAAATTGATCCTTGTGGCACCCCTGATTTAATTAATTTAGTCATGCTGTAAACGTTGCCGATTTTCACAACTAGCTTCCTGTTTTTCAAATAGCTCTTGAACCATTGTAGTAAGGGGCCTCTTACTCCAACTTTTTCCAAAGCTAACAATAATTTCTTGTGATTTAGAGTATCAAACGCTTTAGTAAAATCTACAAACATACACACAACATGAAAATTTTCATTCAACTTTGTATTTACGAGATTCGAGAATTTTAATAGAAGGTCAGAAGTGCTTCTCTTTTTCTGGAAGCCAAATTGGTTTTTACTAATAATATCAAATTTGGACAGGTAATCACTCAAACATCCAGCCACATACCGTTCCATTATTTTATTAAAACGATAATAATGCGATTGGACGATAATTCGAATATTCGTAGTGGCTTCCTTTTTTGTAGACAGGCCTTACTACCGAAACTTTCAACAATTCTGGAACAACCCCTTCTTTAATCGATAAATTTATTAATAGAGCAATTACTGGACTGATCTGGCATTTGATATTCTGTAGATCTTTAACTCTTATTTCGTCATAACCAGCCTGTTTTTCGGAGTTCATTTCCGTAATAATTTCTTTCACTGTTGCCGCATCAACAGGGGGAATGTAAAATAATAATAATAATAATAATAATAATAATTTTTTTTTTTTTTTTTTTTTTTATTATTGTAGATATATTTCTTTCTTTCATAACCTTACATATTTCATACATTCGACCTTCCACAAACTGCACATGCAGCTTATCTGTGTAACTATGTTTATTAAAGATAAGGATTTATTCACTTCTGAACACTTAACCTAATATAATTGAAATTTGATTAATTGAAATTACCGACATGTGAGTCTAAACAATGTGATAATTATATAAAGTTTGACATTATGAGTAAATTTATGAATGAACAGAATAGAAGAAAATTGATAAATACCTGAAAAACATAAAATATAAAAATCACATAACCACAATTTACTCACTCAACTATAATATTGTTTTGAAGCAATATTAATAATAATAATAATAATAATAATAATAATAATAATAATAATAATAATAATAATAATAATAGAGGATTTTTAAGCATAAGCCCGCTTTAAGGACATAGTTATTGATTCATAGCAGTTGTCGAGGTCAACAATCACAACAAATAGCAGTTTAGTAAAGGTTTGTTCTGTGGTCCCGGTAGCTCAATTGGTAGAGCTATGGCACGTTAAGCCGGAGGTTCTGGGTTCGAACCCCAGTCGGGGCAAACTTTTTCGACAACTGCTATGAATCAATAAATAATAATAATAATAATAATTTTTTTTTCAATTTATTTATAACATCATGTACAAAATGGAATAAGCTTCTTTCCACAAAGCCTTATGAAAAGGCTTGTTTTGTGGTTAAAAATACAAAAATACATGAAATATATGCGATAAGTTTTGGGGGTTAATCCCCAATTACAATACAAAAAAAATTTACGGGGAAAACCCCAAAAAGGTTTAAAAATTAAAATTTAATAAGGAACAAAAAAATAAAAAAACTTCAAGAAAAAACAATAAAATAATCCCAAATTTTAACTGAATTTCTAGAAAATTAAGAATTTTGCCCCCCCCATGTAAAAGTGGTCAGAAAACTGTGCCCTTCATGCCCCATAGTTTCAAGATAATGACCTTTAATTTCTGATTTTATGGCGGATTTTTTATTTTTAATTTCGTAGATGAAGGGGAAGGTTTTAAATATTGAAGGTGGTTTAATTTAAAAAAAATTTTTTTTCCAAAATTTGTTTTTTAAAACGGGTAAAATGAAATTTTTCCTTTTGTTCTCCCCCTCTGACCCCCTACCACCCTTTACGGAACATTATAATTTTTTAAAGAAAAATTTTTAAAATAAATTTTATCCAGTACAGGTTTTGAAAAAGTGGGACATTACAAAAGTTAAACTTAAGGGCTTTTAATTTTGGGAGTTCACATTGTTTTGTAAAAAGCATTTTTGTGGGGGTTTTAATCTTTTGCTTTTTAAAGGGTTTTTTTGAATTAAATTCAGGAGAGACCCAAAGCAGACCCCAGGCCAAAAAAACCATTTTGAAATAATAGATTCAGCTATAGCAATGTCCACAGCCCCCTTTTAAAATTTTGAAAGGTAAAAACCTTTTTTAACTTAAATAACTGAAAGCACAAGATCTTAGGCTTTTACAAAAAGATACAATTTTGAGGCCCCCAAAAGAAAAAATCTACAATTGTGATACCTAGATCCCAGGGAAATCGTGACTATCAACACTTTAATAAATACATCACATTTTTAAAAAAATTTATTTCCATCTACCAAAAACCATGTAGGCACTAAAAGGGGAAAACAATTTTTAAAGGGCGGTTGTTTCCGGTTAGGGTTCAGAGGGGAAAAAAAATTTGGGTTAATATTTTGGGTTTTCCCCGCAAATTTATTAAATTTTTATCGTGAGTCCACATTAATAATTGCTGAAATCCTGCGTACCCCCTTTAAATTTCCCGCAGTAGAAAGATCTTGGGGCAAACAACAGGACAGTGTAAATCAGCTTCATAAAAAACGGAAAATTTTTTTATAAAATTATTCATATTATTACATAAATGAGAATAATAAGGGCCCCCTAATAGGGGACCCTTTGGGGAAATTTCCCAGTCACAATCTCTCTTTCTTTACTGAAACACCCCCCTTTTTTTGACCAAAATTTCCCTACTGTTAAGAAACGGGGGAAAAAACCAATTTTAAAAATTTGGCCTTTATACCAACTTTTTTAAAAGATTTTTAATAACCTACTGGGTTCAACGAAATCGAACGTTTAGAAAAAAAAATTAAAAAAAGGGTACTACATGCGGGTTATCTTTTAATTTCGTGTTAAAAAAAAAATCTGAGAACTGAAAAAGCAAATCACTAGTGCTTTTCCCCTTCTGGAAACCATACTCCCGGGTCTATCAATGATTTTAAATTTTCCAAATGAGCAGACAATTAGGGACAAAAAAAACGTTCCGGTTTTTCTCAAAAACTGCAAGAGTGTTTTGGGCCTGTAATTAGAATAGATAAATGATCCCCCTTTTTTGAAAATTTGGGTCAAACCTTTTGAGCCTTAAGTTTCCCGGGGTACTGTTCCTGTTTCAATCGATAAATTTACTATTTTGGTTTTAAAAAGGAGGCTAAATACTCAAACCAACAATTAAGTCTGAACTTAAACCCCCATCCCAACCGGTTTTTTTATTACCCAATGTTTGTATAATAGATCGTTTTTGAGTTTAAATTTACAGGGGGCCAAAAAAAAAAGGTTGGCCCCCTCAGCATTTTTTTAACATCCCGGGTCGACTTAGCTACACTCATTTTGAATTTTTTTAAATTTTCTCTTAAAAAACGTTTCCCCCCAAAATTGTCAGGTTTCCCTTTAAATCTCTGTTATGCTTCCCTAAATGTTTGGGAAATTTATTTCGTCTACAGACAGTTTTTTCTTTTATTTAGGATTTGGGTAATCGTTTGCCAGTTTCTTTTAAGTTATTTTTCGATTTATTTTTCTGTTTCTTTAAAAAAATTTATTTTTGCAATTTTCCAACGTTTTTTTTATTAAATACGGGGGGGGATTTGTTTTTCATCCTGTACAATGATTTTGCGGGGGTGTTAAAATTTTTTCCAAATTTTTTTAAATAGTTTACTCTTTTTTTTGAGGGCCTTATAAGGGGGGTTAGGGGGGAAATCCAACATTTCTTTCGCTTTTTTTTTCGCGCCACCGCGATGGGTTTTGCACCAAATAACAAGTTTTAAAAATTTTTTACAACAGTTTAAGAGGTCATTACAATCATTGATTTCTAATAAAGCGGGCCCCAACCCACAACTTTGAAGTTTTTTTTTAGCACTTTTTCCAAAAAAAACACTGTTTTCCCCCTGGTACCTGGGTTGAAATTTAGATAAAAGGCATGTTGTCAGCTGCTTTTTAAAAAAAGGGGTCAGTTTTTTGGGGTTAGATTACAGGGGCGAACGGGTAAATTTAGACATTTAACGAAAAAGGGTTTCATACATGACTGGGAAAGTACCCCCCTTCAAATTCCCTCGGGTAGGTTTTTTGACAAAATTTTAAAAAAAAAACCGTTTAAAGCCATTAGTTTTTTATGGGGGATTATTTTAAAAATCCTCGTCTTTAGTGTACCCAAATTTTCATGTCCCCACATAATTACATTTGGGTGGGGATGAAATTTAGTCAAAAAACCCCCTTCTACTTCCCTCCGAAATGAAAGGTTTTTTTTGTTTTGTTACAGGGGGGGTTTTTTAAAAATTGAAACATAGAAAAAAAATTTGTTTACTTTTTGGGAATGGAAAATTTTCCCAACATATACCTTAAAATAATCATAATGAGATTTCCCTTCTAAAAAGGGCCCAATTTTCTTTTTAAAAAATTAATAAAAAACCCGCCCCCTGTTTTGGTTTACGGGGTTTTGTAAAAAAATTTTATAACCATCTAAATGAAACTTTTCACAAGAAAAGTTGAAATTGGATTTCACTTAAAACTAAAAATCAAATTTTCCAGTTTTTTTTGGAGTAAAAACTTTTTAGCTCATCCCAATGTTTTTTTAGAGAAGGGAAATTTTTAAAATGCAGAAGTCACTCCGCTTTGTATGCATCCATCATCCAGGTCATTTGAACAACACAGAAAAACAACACTGTTATCATCCGAAACCTTGTTCATTCCCGGGTTTTTTATCTAGGACAAACCTAAACAACCTGATCGGGGTTTTTGAAGGGTTTTAAAGTGGACGACACGCGGACCGTTTTCCTTGAACAAGGACGTTTCCGTGTTTAAAACCAGAAAAATTTTGTTTTAATTTTGTTTTGCTCGCTTGTTTTCCCCTTTCCCAACAAGAGCCCCGGGAAAAGGGGGGACAAGTTTTTCTTTAATGAAAAACTGCGGTTTTCCCCCTTTTACCCTGTAAGGTCCTCCCGTTTTTCGAAGCGTCTTCCTCTTATCGAAAAAAAGATTCCTCTTTTTTTGGGTTGTCAACCTCAAAATTTGATATTCGGAGAGCGACTCTTTCGGGTTCGGAAAGCCGTTGCGCAGTCTATCCGCTCATATCTAGTTCGATGTTCAGTTTTTAGCATTTTCTAGCCCCAACACCTTCGACGTCCTCACCGTAAATACCTCAATTTTATCGAGCCCCCCCCCCAAAAATTTTATTATCCGACGGTTAAGAAATTTTAACTGAGATTTAAAAAATCAATTTTTTTTATCCTTTGTTTACGCAGCGCCCCCGGATGAATACAGTATTTTTAAGAGTAGAGATCTCTGCACCGAACTCTTCCTTAAAATTTTTCAAATTTCCCCCCCCCCCCCCTTGCTTCACCCCATTTTCACGTATGATTCCCTTTTTTCCCTTTTGTTTCGTCGCGAAAATCAAAGAAAAAAGAAACTATCCCCACCGGGGGTATTATTGCCGAGATTTTCCTCTGCACTTACGAAACCCCACAAAAGTTTAGCGTTTTGGCCCTTTTAAAAACCCCAAGAAAAGTAGACTTTTTTCCCTGAACAGTTTTTAATAAAAAAGAACTTCCACACCAGACTTTCCCCAAAAAGTCCCCATCAGATGGCGGGGGTTTTTGAACATTTATTTAACCGCAGCCCATCACAAAAACGGTTTTCCACTATGGTACAACGTTTAGAGGGAGCTCCCACAACACAGGTCCACACCCCACCGCAAGCAAAGGGGGGAAGTTTTAAAATTTGAAAAAAATTTTATTAAATTATAATAAAAATAAAATAATAATAAAATAATAATAATAATAAAAAATAATAATAAAAAATAATAATAATTTGAACAACCCAACATTTTTGGGGGTTTACAAGCAAGTCAAGCTCGAGATAAGTTGCGGGTTTAAAAATTTCTTTTGGGCCGCGGGAAATACAAGCTTTCCCATCTCAAATTTTGACATCATTTTGATCTATTAGTGACGAAATTACAAGGACTTTGAAGGGAAGTATTAGTTTTTAGAAATTTTTCCCCCAATTTTTTGGGATTTTTTATTCGTTTTTCAGACTAGGCTGAAAATTCCCATTAAAACCATTTGAATTTTTTTTAATTTTTTGACAGTTAGTGGTGGGATAATTCTTTTAGGGGGCCTTTATTTGAAAACTTAGCAAGGTAATTTTTTCAAAAAATAGTATAATTTTTTAGCATTTTACGTAAGAACCTTTAAATTATTTTGCAGAATCGAAAAGATAAAGTCTTCTAAATTCTTTCAAATAAGAAAAGATTTACCCCCCAAAACGAAAAGGAAGGGAAAGGGTTGAGAAGCGAAGACCCATCCCCGCCCTAAAATTTGATGAACTTTGAGAAAAAGTTTTTTTCCTTTTTTTTAAGTGCATTGATTTTAAAAAACAATAACAAATAATAGGTGACTTTGACAGATAGTAGAATAATTTATCTAGAAAAAAAGGGGAAAATAGGGACTAACAGACGTGGAGTTTCGTAAGGAATAAATTTCAGACCCCAAAGCTGGAAAAAAAGAGGGCACGCATCAAATGGGCAGAAGATATGAACATTTTGTGATGCGTAGCTAATAGGGTAAACCCTATTTGAACTTTTTTTAAAGGTTATCGACAAGAGCTCCCTAGGGAGTTTGTTTGTGGGAAAATCCATTTTAGAAGTTTAAATGAACAGAGGGAAAAGCTGACCAAAAAAAAATTTAGTTTAAAAAAAAAATGTTACAGTAAAAATATTTAAAAGAATAAAACCGAAGTGAAGAACGAACTAAAAGGGGCATCAAAATTTATAAACGGCAAAACATCAGCAAGGGGCAGCGAAGAAGAAGACCACTTATCCCCGAGCTACCCAGAATACCAGAAATACCGGTATTGCCAAAACCTGCAAAACTTTCAAAATACCAGGGCACACCAGAACTTTTCCCGAAAAACCAGAAAAGTCCAGACCTATCAGAACGTCCAAAACCAACCAGCCCCCTCCAGATTTTTCCCCGAAAGTTTCCCGGGGGCCACAGAAACACCGACCTACCAGAACGCCAGGCCCACCAGAACGTCCAGAACCACTAGAAAATCCCCAAAAAAAAACCCAAAAAGATCAAGATACCCCGAAAACTAGACGATTTTAAAAAAAAAAGAGGTAGATATGCATAACGCAATAGAAAATACACCGACTGTCAATCTAAAGAACATTTTAGCTTTAGCATTTACAACAGCCCTTCAGGTTTGCGCACATACAAACCAAAAAAAGACCATACATACCTAAACCCAAGCATTTTAAAAGGGGGTGAAGGCAGCGGGAAAACATAAAAGAACAACAATTTTACGATTTTCACACAAGGGCGAACTATCATTTGCAGAAAAATTTATGCGGCAATTTTTTTGTGCCCCTGTAGCCCGTGGTTAGAATTTGGGCCCTTTAAAAAAGGGGGAAAATCTGCCAAAATCTTTAAAGACAAAACAGGGAAAGAAAAGTCGAAATGGGAAAAAAAAAACGAATAGTTGGGAGAATCGTTGAGCCCTTTGGAGAGATATCGGTCGACTGGAACCCAATACCGAAGGGTAACGATCTAAAAATGTTTATAAGATACTTTCCAAAATATATTGAAAAATTTAAGGTTCACGCAAAGCATGAAAAACTTAAAAGAATTCATTCCCGAATATTTGGATCAAAAAAAAAAAAAGTAAAAGGGTCTAGCTAAAGATTAAAAAAATATAAAAAAAAGTAGTATTTGAAAAAAAACAAAAAAGAAGGTTTAAAAAAAAAAGGAAAAACAGTTTTTCCAACAACTATTAGTACCCAAGAAAAAAATAGGAAATGGAACACCCCCTAAGGGCAGAGATAGAAGAGTTTTGGGGCAGGAAATGGGGGGAACCCCCGGGAGCAACAACCAGGATGCACAATGGGTTCAAGATGAAATAGCTGGTGAGCGATATTAATGGGTGAGAAACGAAAAGGTAAACTATTGATGAATTAAAAATCGACAATCCCCGTGCAAACATAGCCCGGAAAGCACCAGGAATGATAATATTCAAAATTTTTGGTATAAGAAAATTCACACTACTCACAATCAAATTAGAAAATGTCCAACGAGTTTTAAAATGGGGTTAAAGAAATAAAACCCCAATTCTTTACTGAAGGAGTAACCCTTTTTCAAAACCCCAAAAGGGCAAGGAAAACGAAGAAAACCCCCAAATAAAAACGGCCAATTACGGGCTACCAAAATATATATAAAATATTGACTTTTTTTATGCATAACAAATAAAGATATTTAAACATTTCGAAGAACACAATATCAGGCCGAGGAAAAAAAAAGGGTGCGTAAGAACTCACAGGGATGTAAAGAAAAAATTATTATTGACTCTAATGTAATGAATCAGGGGACAAAAATTAAGAAAAGGAAATTTAGTAAAAATACATTGATACAAGAAAGCCCTTTATTTACTCAACACCAAACATGGGGTTTTTCAGATTTTTCAAATATATAAATCAAACCCCGTAATTGAAAAATTTTTTAAGACGTAATGGAGACAGGAGAAAAAACACTAAAAACCCAAATAGAAAAACCCCGCAGATAAAATACAATCCCCCACAAAAAATTAAAAAGTGGGATTTTTCCCAAAGGGGACTCATTAAAATGCATTAGGTTTTTTCTGTCCTTAAACCCACTGTCACATATGGGTTAAAGAAGGACCCTCCCCGGGTTTAAAAATTTAAAGGGCAAAATGTGGTAAAGTCACACAAATTTCCCCCCCTATTTTTCCCTGGATGACCCAAAGTTGTTTTGCATCAAATTTTGCTCAACCCAAACAGTTAGTCAAAAAAACATTAGAATTAGTTTAAGAATCTGCAGGAGTTTGGGGTAGACAAATGTTTAAAACGCTACATATCGAAAAAAGGGGGGGGGTTTCACAAGCAGAAGAGTTTCCCGCTAGATGATGGAAATAGGGGTTGGAAAAATGGACGATAACGAGTATCAAATATTTTGGTTCTCACAAAACTACAAAAAATTTTAACATAAAGTTTTTGGGAAAGCAAAATTTATAGATACATACAAAGAAACGACTAAAGTCTATCCTCAAGGGCGCAAAATAAACGGGGAAAAAAAAAATCACAGCCCAAAAAATACATAAGCTTACAGTACTGGGCCTATTCATTGGAATCATTAAATGGGGCGCAGACAGACATCCACGCGTTGGAAAATTTAAATTTGCAAAATTACCAAACACAAATACCTCATCCTAAATCAGCAATAGAGGGGATTACACTTCCCAAAAGAAAAAGGAGGACGGGGGGGAATTTATCTGAAAAAACTTATTTTTTTAAACAAATAGACCTTTTGAAAAACTTTTTTTTCAAAAGCAACCCAAACCACACTGCATAGGGCTTTTGGTGCTAGTCAAAAACATTAACTCCACTAAACTGCAAAAGAAAAAAGTCAATCTACAAAAGGGAAAAAATATAACGGGGGCTTCAAAAGAGTTTCGGGCTCTCAGAAAAAAACCCAAAACAAAAAATTTTTGATAAACTACACAAAGGGCAAAGTAAAAAAATTAAAGCATTTAAATAGGTGGGTTTAAAAAAACGGGGGAAATATTTGGAGAAACCGAAGGTTTTATGAGGCTATTTAAGACAGAGTTGGGTTGCGACGAACAATTTTAAAAAAAAAATAATACAAGATGCCCACAGTAAACGATCAATGTAGAAAATGTAGTGTAAAAGGTGAAAAAAAACGAAAAACAATATCCCGGGGGCAAGTCCCCTTGTTTAAAAGATTTCCCCTACAGAATAACCAAATAGCTAACATTATTTATCAAAAACTAGCAATCAAGTACAACCTCATTTACACACACACACCTTACTACAAAAAACAAACCAAAAGAAAATAAAGATAGTAAAAAATTTCAAAAATTTTAAATTTCAACCCCACAGTTTTTAACAGACCCAAAAAAGATACATACAAAAGAACCCGGGTTTAATAATAAATTTACAAGAAGAAAAAGAAACTACCATTATCGACGTTTGCTATCCCAATGTGCCCCCTTAAAAGTCGAGACCACGTGGGAAAAAAAAAAAATTGGGCAAAAATTTGTGGAAAATTGCAATTGGAAACAAGAAAAGTGGGGAAAAAGGGAAAAAAGGGAAATACAATCCCATTCATTTTAAACAGGCCCAAAAGGGAATTTATACCCAAGAAGCTAATGAAACATTAAAAAAAACTAATCTTCCCAAACCCCAAGTATACATCGAGACTCAAAAGGCAGTAAAAACTCAACAAGTGTAGAAAAGTTCGTAAAATTTTTAAAAATAAAAAAGATACTTCGAGATTTCGGGGAAAAGCTTCCATCCTGACATGGTTTTTTGTGGTTTACCATTTGTCCGAAGAAACAAATACTAGGATGGCGGGCGAGAAATCGGCCCCGGAAACCCTACGAGCAGAAAGGGAAAAAATCATCTACCCAAAAAATATTACAATTATAAATGACTTTTTTTAGTTAGATTAAAACAAAAGTAAAAATGTAGTAATAGGTACACAGGAAAGTACTTACGTAAGCCGTACAAACATTTTGCTCCCGGGTTTTTAAACCCCGGGTTTTATGAAATAAATCCAATAAAAAAAATAAAATAATAATAATAATAAAATAAAAATAATAATAAAAAATAAAATTTAAAAAAATAATAATAATAATGGAAAAAAGGGTTTTTTTTAAACTAAGCCCCCCTTTAATGACATAGTTTAAATTGGAAATAGCAGTTGTTTAAAAAATTTTTCCCGGGCGGGTTTTGAACCCAGAACCTCGGCTTAAAGTGCCATAGCTCTACCAATTGAGCATACCGGGACCACAGAAAAAACCTTTAAAAAACTGCCCATTTTTTGTGACTGTTTACCTTTTAAAGACATAAATCCCAAAAGAAGTTCCCCTGTAGCTGTCAAATCTGAAAAAATGGCATGGATAAAACCAAACACGTTCATATCCCATGAGTTGGGGAGTCGAATTTTTAGGGTTTTTTTTAAACAAAAAGCCCGCCTTTAAAGGACATAGTTATTGATTCATAGGGAGGTCGAAAAAGTTTTTTCCCCCCTGGGGTTTGAACCCAGAACCCCCGGTTAACGTGCCATGCTCACCCAATTTAGCTATACCCGGGGACCACAGAAAAAACCTTTTTCTAAACGCTAAATTTTTTGTGACGGGTTTACTTCAATGAATAAATCCAACAGAAGTCTGCAATGTAGCTGTCAAATCTGAAAGATGGCATGGATAAAACCAATCACGTCTCATCTCCCATGAGTTGGGTAGAATATTAGTTTTTTTAAAGCATAAGCCCGCTTTAAGGACATTATTGATTCATAAAAGTTGTCGGAAAAGTTTTCCCCGACTGGGGTTCGAACCCAGAACCTCCGGCTTAACGTGCCATAGCTCTACCAATTGAGCTACCGGGACCACAGAACAAACCTTTACTAAACTGCTATTTGTTGTGACTGTTGACTTCAATGACATAAATCCAACAGAAGACTGCAATGTAGCTGTCAAATCTGAAAGATCGCATGGATAAATCCAATTACGTCTCATCTTCCATGAGTTGGGTAGTATGAATATTAGTTTTTTTAAGCATAAGCCCGCTTTAAGGACATAGTTATTGATTCATAGCAGTTGTCGACAAAGTTTTCCCCGACTGGGGTTCGAACCCAGAACCTCCGGCTTAACGTGCCATAGCTCTACCAATTGAGCCACCGGGACAACAGAACAAACCTTTACAAAACTGCTATTTGTTGTGACTGTTGACTTCAATGACATAAATCCAACAGAAGTCTGCAATGTAGCTGTCAAATCTGTTAGATCGCATGGATAAACTTTTTCGACAACTGCTATGAATCAATAATAATAATAATAATAATAATAATAATAATAATAATAATAATAATAATAATAATAATAATAATAATAATAATAATAATAATAATAATAATAGTAATTGGATGAGCGTAGCGAGCGTAGCGAGCGAAGTGAAGATTCAATTTCAATAACCCCCCAAAAAATTTAGCTCGGGTGTTTTTTTTTTTTTTCTGTCTGTTTGTTCGCACGATTCCGGGCAAATGGCAAGCGATCTTGATGAAAATTGGAGAGGACCTTCGTTTTCTCTGAACTTAGACTTGCCACGTTTTTGGGTACAATCGAAGAAATATTTCTCATGAATATCGTACTTTTACGATTTTTTTCGATTTGTAGTGCGATATTTTCGTGACATTTAGTCCGATTCTGACCAAACGGGTAGGGCTACAACGTTCATATTTCACATGGACATTAAGGTTATGGTGATGTAGTACCTTTTGAAAGAAAAAGTTGTAAAAATTAGCCAGAATCCATAGAAATAAAGGTTTTAATATGAGTTTTTTTAGGTTTATAATAACAATTAACAAGTTACAATAGAAACTTGACAACAATCACCTACAATGCATTCAAAAAGCACTTGCAAAGAAAAAGTGGTCCTACGCAAACAAATAGCTTACAAAAAAAGCTTATTCATCAACGGGGCGGGACTTTAGCGTTTTCCTAGTAATAATAATAATAATAATAATAATAATAATAATAATAATAATAATAATAATAATAATAATAATAATAATAATAATAATAATAATCATAATAATAATAATAATAATAATAATAATAATAATAATAACAAATAATAATCATAATAATAATTTTTTAATTTGTATTTATTTTTTCTTATTGTAGACATTTCTTTCTTTTATAACCTTACATATTTAATATATTATTCGACCTTCCACAAACTGCGCACGCACCTTCTGTGGAACTTTGTTTCTTAAAGATAAGGATTAGGCCCAATTCACTTCTGAACACGTAATAAAATTGTTTTTTTTTAATTATTGAAATCATCGACTGTGAGTCTAAACAATAAATGTGATAATTATATAAAGTTTGACATTATGAATAATTGAATGAATGAACAGAATACAAGAAAATGAATAAATATCTGAAAACATAAAATATAAAAATCACATAGGTCTAACCACAATTTCCTCACTCAACTTTAATATTATTTTGAAGCAAATATGTCTTTAATTTAATTTTGAACTCTTTAAATTAATCTTCTTTATTTAATTTCTGGAAAAATCTTATTTAAATATAAAGGTACCAAGTAGCTTAACAATCTCTTCCCATATTTATTGTTAAGGCTGTTCCACCCTGTTTTTCCATTTTCTAAAATATGCAACTATGTAAAAATAAAGTAAATGAAATTGAAACCTGGCACTATAAGAACACCAAAACGATTTTTTCAAATTTTTTTGTTCGGGCACCCGGCATAATATATTACATCTTCAACATAGTTTCAAACTGCAATTGTATCTAGCACATCGTTCAACGTATATAGTTGTGATTCTGTGACATTTTAAGTTTGACTGGTTTTCTACGCTTTAACAAAGAGAAAGCATTGGATTTTTCGGAACCGTGTACCCTGCGAATTTTTCCCAGTTTCCCGGTACTAATTGACAAAAATTCCGGTTACCTATAAAATTCGTGGAATGTACCAAATTGTAAAATCCAAGTTTTCTCCTTGTTGAAATGCCACAGAAACACAACTATCTACGTTGAAGATGTGCTAGATACAATTGCAGTTTGATACTATTTTAAAGATGCAATATATGCCGGGTGCCCGATCAAAAAAAAAACTGAAAAAAAATGTTTTGGTGTTCTTATCGTGTCAGGTTTCAATTTCATCCACTACAGTTTTACATAGTTGCATATTTTAGAAAATGGAAAAACAGGGTGGAACAGCCTTGAAGAGTGGTAACTGGTATATTCTTGCACTTTTAGCTCGAGTAGAAGGCTTGTGGTCAATAAGAATTTTATATTTTGTATCAAAATAATGCTTTAATAACAGCTTATAAATAAAGATTTCCCTAACTGGCAAAACATCAAATAGTAAATACAAATCCGAGACACATCTCCCATCATCGATTTCTCTTTCACTCCTCATTTTTATAATTTTATTTTGTAATGATATTAAATTTTTAAGTTGCGAGTAAGACGCATTACCCCAAGCCGATATACCGTACGATAAAAATGACTCATCTAGAGCAATATATACAATTTTACGGTATTTACATGATAAGATATCTTTTACGGCGTAGCTCGTAGCTGATAAGCACAAGATCTAAGTCTATTGCATAGTTTCCCTATTTGAATACCCCAGCAAAATCTTCGATCTATTTCAACACCTAAATAGGGATGGCTGTAACATGAAGTAATTTTTGTCTGACATGAACATATAAACGAATCTTTGCCAGCGTTTCTATGCAAACAATTAAAATCGTGAGCAATTTCCTCTATACTGACATTCCGATCGGCGTTTAAAGGTGGTCAGATATGCACAATTCTAGTTTTTTCGGCGTTGATAATGAGTCTCATGTCATGGTTCCATTTCAAGAGATTAAGACAATCTGCCTGCAAATATTCTACTGCTAGTTTGACGTTCTTATGTATTGCTAATAATGCTGCGTCGTCCGCGTAAAAAAAGATAAACCTTATCTGACCATAACATTGACGTACACTAAATACAGTTGAGGACCCAAAATTGACCCTTGTTTGTGGTACGCCACTGCGACATGGTTCAGCTTCACCGTACACATCCCCTACATCCCCTAAAGCGCGAGGAGGTCGTGGCGCGGGGTAGACTCGCCCAACCGGCAATCCAGATTGAATCTTTTTACCGAGAGGTTTTATTTAGGCGTTAAAGGGGCTATCATACACCCAACAAATATTTTTTTACCACACGATCTAAAACACAATAATTGTCAATTAAAAAAATTATGTCACGCAATTGTGATATCGCACTAATTTTTTATTTTTTTCTCATCCTGAAATTCGCGAAAATGGTCGTTTTGGGCAAATTTCATAAATCGGTTTCAACATGCTTATATTTGTTTCACATATATATTAGATCATCGTACCAATCTCAAATGGTCCTTTAGAGTTTAGAACATTGTGTCTTGAAACTGTGTATAAAAATACACTCAAACACGCAAAAATGTGCGTTCCAAAACTACAGACCTTCTTGGTAATCGGCATATTTTGACCGAACCACTTGCCCAAATCATAGTCGCGAATATATGTCAATAACGTCAAATTTATTTTTGGATCAAAATTCTGCAAGGTCACGGGGCATAAAGATTGTCCTAATGTTATTTCTCATGGAATTTTTTTCCGATGGGACCTAGCTAAAAAACTATTAAGTTTGGCAATTTTTGGGGGTCGGGTAGTCCCAATATTGTTTTTGTTACACTGTAAATTCATAACTATCTAGCCTGAATGATACTTTTTTCGTTTGACGGTTGAATACCCCTTTAATACGAATGCTGAGATTGCGTATCTCGGCCCGTACGTAGTCTACTCCTATTCAATGCTAGCAGCCCTGACACACAACCGATAGATATTCACGGATCCGATCTGGAGCATGGATGGCACGTGATGGATTCAACAAGATTAACTAGAAACTTCCGTTCAAATACGAACGCAGATTTAAACTGCATCTCTAACATGGAACAAGATTGGCCCTTAAGCTTAAAGCTGCAATGCAATTTTGCAATTTGATGTCTACATTAGAACATTATGATGAGCTAGCATGTTATGCATTAGAGAACGAATATCCCATATTATCATCACTTTTCTGCACATTCGTCCGTCTGTGCTTGTGTCACCAGAACACGGCTTCCGATTGACATTTTTTTGTGAAAGATGATACAGAATGATTTTGGTGACTCTGGGCGTAAGAAGAGAGTATAGCAACCCCCCAAAACGTTTGAAAATTTATGACTCGGTGTATCCACCATTTTGCTGAATGCTGGATCAAGATGCGAACTGTCTTTAAGTGGTAAGCTTATCCAGCACCTCCACCAAAAGTAGCAATGACTCTTCTTCGACAATCCGTTTATTAAATAACTTCGCTCCCTATTGTGGTTTCTCCCCTGCCGTCATGAATATGTCAGATCAATGAAAGGATGCCTGCATCATTTCTACCCGGTATGATCCTCTTCAGAGGACTTTCTTGTAATTCACAATATTTCACAAACCACAAATGAAAGTGACTTGCATCGTCAACACATACGTGGATCCCGCAAAAGGCACATTATGCTATAAACATAAATTAAATAGGTTTGTTTATTTATTCTGTCAGGAAGGGTTTTAAAAACAGTTCTGAACACAGCGGAAACGTATCATAGATATGTTTTGACCTTGACCACGCCTTCAGAGACCATATGATTAGATATCACCCAATCTAAATTGAAAAATATCAGTATCAATACATTTATCGTTCCCAATTTCCATACAAATTATATTCAGGTTAGGGGGAGTGTTAAAGTCCCATTGACTGAGGCTATTTTGGCTTTCTTAGCTGCCGGTTAGCCCGACCTGACACAAATTCTTCAGCCTCCTCTTCATCTGACAACTCTTCCATGTCCTGCTGCTTTTTTGGATTAGCGAAGCGAAGACTTCAATTTCACTGACCCCCAAAAAATTGGCTCTGGTGTTTTTTTTTGTTTTTTTGTCTGTTTGTTTGCTCTCTACAGGGCAAACGGCATATGCGATCTTCATGAAAATTGGAGGGACCTTCGAAATCTCTGAACTTAGACCTGCCACGTTTTTGGGTACAATCGAAGAAATATTTCTCATAATTATCTTACTTTTACGATTTTTTTTCGATTTTTAGTGCGATATTTTCATGACATTTGGTCCAAATCTGACCATACGGGTGGGACTACAACGTTCATATTTTACATGGACATTAAGGTTATGGTGATGTAGTACCTTTTGAAAGAAAAAGTTGAAAAAGTTAGCCAGAATCCATAGAAATAAAGGTTTTAATATAAGTTTTTTGAGGTATATAATAATAATTAACAAGTAACTATAGAAACTTGACAACAATCACCTACAATGCGTACAAAAAGCAAGTCTTCTGGCCTCCAGATATTTTACATTTAATTACCATAGCAATTAGTACTACTTTATAAAAATTATCCTAATTTAACAAAAATGATTTTGCAATGGAACTTGAAGAAATAAAGAGATCCCACGCATACTAAAAACTTAAAAAAGCTCATCCATCAACGCGACTAAAAATAGCGATCGCGAAGCGGCCTAGTTTTACCAAAATCTCTCCATTTCTTCCGCTCTTCTTAATTCTACCTCCACCCAAGACACGTCTCTCTCCTTGACATATTATATGTATTTGGATGAGCGAAGCAAAGACTTCAATTTCACTGACCTCCCAAAAAAATTTGCTCTGGTGTTTTTATTTTTTGTTTCTTTTCCTGGCACGTTTTTGGGTACAAATCGATTAAATATTTTTCATGATTATCGTACTTTTACGAATTTTTTCAATGTTTAATGAGATATTTTCGTGATATTTGGCAAACGGTTACTCCGATCTTGATGAACTTTGTGGAAACGTTTAGAATAACTGAAATTATATTTTCTATGATTTTAGAGACATTTGAAGAAATATTTCTCATAGAAATCGTACTTTTACGATTTCCTTTCGGTTTTTAATACGATTTTTTCGTGATATTTGGGCCGATTCTGACCAAACGGGTGGGGCTACAACGTTCATATTTTACATTGACATAAATATTATGGTGATATAGTGACTTTTGAAAGAAAAAGTTGAAAAAGTTTCTCTTCTACACAATATCATCAACAATTCTGCTCCAGTTTATCTTTCTTAATATGTCAATCTTCGTAATTGCAATCATGAAAACAACACACGGTCACAATCAACATTAACTTTAAAAATTCCCATACATAAAACCTCCTTATATAGTAATTCATTTCCTGTTTCTGCTGCCCGAGCATGGAACCTAATTCCTTCAAACATTCGCATTACCAAATCTAAATCAGCCTTCAAAAACAAATATCATTCGTATTTACTTGATCCTTCTTTGTAATCCAACAAATTATTTAAAAAAACAATGTTCATTCTTTGAAAGATTAAATCATTGTAGGTTATTTTAATTAGTATTTCATTAATGATTATTGATTGTATTTTGTATTCTTTTATTGATGTTATTGATTGTTGAAAGTGCTAATGAAATAATTACATATTTTAAGTTTATTACTAGAACTGTTTATTATACTTCAAACACATTGATATTAACCTGCTATTTTACTTGTACTAGTTTTATATTTTTTATCATTTTTATATCTTTGTATTGTTCACTAGTGTGGTTATTTTTTACTTGTGTAATAATATTATTATTATTATTATTATTATTATTATTATTATTATTTTTATTATTGTTATTATTTTTTTTATTATAATTATAATAATAATAATAATAATAATAAATATTATTATTATTAAAAAGTTGGTTAAAAGTCGTAGAAAGAAAGGTTTAAATACAAGCCTTTTACAGGTGTATAATTAACAAGTAATATCAAGTAACTATAGAAAAAGTAACCGTAATCATTGGACAGAAATATATAAAAAAAAATGCTCATCTATCAACGCGACTGGAAAAAGCGTTCGCGAAGCGGCCTAGTTAATTTTATGCTAATTGTTCATCCACCTATCTCTTTGGTCTTCAGTTCCTCCTACCTACTTTACTACATACAATGCTAACCTTGCATACTCTCTTCTCGGTATTCCTTCTGTTTCCATTGTTTTCGAGTGTCCAAACCATCTCAGCCGCTCTCTTCCAAGTTCCAATACTCCACCTCTAACTTTCAACGCCCAGTCCATTCCTAATGGCCCAACTTTTCAATGTATCCATTTTACTTACCCCGAATTCTAAGAATTCCTATATCTGAGTCAACTAAAAGCCTCTCTCCTTGTTTTCTCAGAGCCCAGGTCTGAGGGATAGGACGAAATAATAATGCTTTCCACGATAGTTTCCTGACTGATTTGTTGGAACCTTCTGCTTGGTTAACCCTTCTAGATATTTATCAAAATCTGTCTGCTTACTCTCAACTTGACTAATCTGCATGCTGTTTTCTTACGTAACATTACTCCATGCATATTGCACTCATTCAGCCATCACAACAATATCATCAGTCTACAAAGATCATTGCTTGTGATGGTTGGTCTCTTTCAGGCTCTGCTGCGTCCATCACTAATATAAATCAAATTGGCGACAGAACACTCCACCTTGAACCATGCAGTCCTTACATTGCATGTTTGTTTTGTACACAACTCTTTCCATTCACGTGCATGGTTTTAATATTGCTCAATATGAGGTCGTTATATTGTCTTTCGAAGAGGAGTCGCCGAGGCGGGCGCGGTGACGAGTTTAGGCGCTCAGCTTTCAGTTTTTTTCAGGTAAATGGTCTCGCAATGGATGTTTAATGCTTAATTTTTGCAACCAATTGCGGATATCAATATGAAAGTACTTTGTTAACATCCATGCAAAATTTGGT
>JAMZAV010007053.1:0-34490 GCA_024449915.1 Sweltsa coloradensis | reverse complement strand
ATGGGTAAAGCATCTATCTTAGAAACTGAATTTGGACAACGGTTACGAGGACGTGAGAAACTAAGGCGCTTCAACCGGTAAGGTCTTATTGCGCCGCCTGTGATATTGAAAGTTAATGAATTGAGATTATGGTTTGTTGATGATTATATTGTTTTTGAAGTGTACATATATAGAAAATAATTTTTTGGTTTATTTGGATTGAGGACGCGTCAACCGTTAGGTCATAATGCACCACTCTAAAAAAGGGGGGGGAGGAGGAGGAAGGGCCCATGCTGGTCAGAACCAGCCATGGGTAAGGGGAGGAAGGGAGGTTTCTCACGTCGCGGTTGTCATCGTCGTCAGGGAGATCGTCAAGGGAAGGGGGCAAGTTCCCCGACGACGATTGCCAGAGCTCGCCTCTATTTTCGGGAGTAAAATACTACCCTTCATACTATAGCTGATGTTTGCGAGTAAAAGAAAATGATGTGATTATTAAAGTAAATATATGAAAATATTTTGGTTTATTTGGATTAAGGACGCGTCAACCGTTTGGTCATAATGCACCACTCTTAACTAGGGGATGTGGAGACGAGGGGCCCATGCAGGTCAAACCAGCCACGGGAAAGTGGTGGAAGGGGGTTTCTCACGTCACGGTCGTCATTGTCTTTGTCATCGTGTCGGTGTCATTGTCGACATCGTCTTCGAGGGGTCGTCAAGGGAGGGACAAGGTCCCCGACGACGATTGCCAGATCTCGCCTCTAGTTTCGGGTAGTTTTAAACGACCCTTCATACAAGCTGATGTTCGAGTTGAACTTTTTCTCTTGAATCGCCTTGTACGATTAGCAGAGCCATGCTCTGGGCTAAATTCTGCCGAAACAGTTTATTTGGATTAAGGGCGAGTAAACCGCTAGCTCATAATGCGCCACTCTAGCCTAGGGTACATGGTGAGTATGCACCCATGCTGGTCAGAACCAGCCACTTGGCTGATGCATTTTGATGTTGTCTATTCTTAATACAACATGGACCTGTTTTGAGCAAACCTAATTCAATGGCTAAGCATTTTTTTTATGATTTTGAGTTTAAAATTTTACTTTTTTACCACGAAAATGGTTGGCTTGGCGCTCGTCAACAGTTGAAATGATCTTACTTCTTTTCAATACGAAACTAGGAGAAAAATATGAAAAGCTTGGCTCAACTACTCTTTTTCACAGCATTTGCACAGTCGAAGACTTGTGAAGAAGAGCTTAACGGCTTCCGTTTGTTTTTTTTTTTGCAAATTTTTGTTTTTGTTTTGATTTATTTGGATTAAGGACGCGTCATCGCTTGGTCATAATGCACCACTCTAGCCTAAGAAGGGTGGGGAGGAGGAGCTTAAATGCTGGTCAGAACCAGCCACGGGTAATTAAGGGAGGAAGGGGGGTTTCTCACGTCGCGGTCGTCATCGTCTTTGTCATCGTTCGTTGTGTCATTGTCATCGTCGCCGAGGGTCGTCAAGGAAGGGGCAAGGTCCCCAAACGACGATTACCAGAGCTCGCCTCTAGTTTGGGGAGTAAGATACTACGCTCTTACTAGCTGATGTTTGCGAGGTGGACTTTTTCTCTTGAATCGCCTTTTACGATTAGCAGAGCCATGCTCTGGGCCAATTCTACCCGGCCAGACGGGTGACTGCCAGAGCTCGCCTCCAGTTTCAGAAAGTGAATTCCTCCCTTACATACTGGCTGATGTTTGCGTGATGGACTTTTCCTGTTTCCTCGCCTTTTACGATAAGCAGAGCCATGCTCTGGGCCCAGACGGGGATGAATATAAATAAAAATTATGCAACAACTATGATGATATCCGGTTACCAAAATACAAAACCCTTCGCATGCGACACTAGTTTGTGTCCCGTCGTTGACGTCACGACTTCCTAATGTTGTTCATGATGGATCATCATCGAAGCTCTACGATTCATCACAGCTCGATCCCGTCACTCGTCCGGTCTGGCACCTGTTACTGAACAAGTTCTCTGCTGTGCGTGCAAACAAATTTCTAACTTGGTAACGGGCTGTAGGTCGTGAAAATTTATAGCTAGAATGAAAATATTTTTAGGAAGAAACTTAGATTTTTGGATTTTTTAAGTTTCAGGGCGTGTCAACCGTAATGTCATAATGCGTTTAAGTTTAGATTTTTCTTTTCATTTCGTTTTTTTAGGGAAGTAAACCGTTAGGTCGTAAGGGTCCCCTAGACTATAGGGGAAATGGGGGGGAATCACTCTGGGGGTAAAAATCACCCCGGGTAGGGTGAGGAAAGGTGAATTCTCCTCGTGGTGGTCATCGCTTTTCATCGTTTTTTGTCAGGGTCGTCATATCGGGGGGTCGTTTGGGAAATGGGGGCCCAGACGACGCCCGCTAGAGTCGCATCGATTTTCGGGGAGTTAAATCTCCCTACATACAGCTATTTTTTGCGGATAAACTTTATCTCTTTTTTCGCTTTTTTTACGATTAGCGAGCATGCTCTGGGCCAAGTTTCCCCGGACAGGGACGGGAAAAATTTTTATAAAAAAAATGTGTTTTTGAGGAAAACATGTAGACTAGATTTTTAAATTTAATTTATTGTTTGATAGTGATTGTTAAAATGTAATCTTGTTGAAAAAAATGGATCAGCAAAAGTTGCAACCTTTTTTTGTCCTTCCCCCTTCGACTAAACTATCGTGTATGATTGAGTCCATTTTTCTCTCTGTTCTTTGTTCCCAAAAATTCTGATTTTGTTTTTGTCTAGGCTAAAGGGGATCACGCGAGGGTAAAATTTAGATCACGTATATACAGTCGCGTCAACCTTGGTCAAAATTTTTCCACCCCTTGGGGAATGGGAGGAGGGGCCGATGCGGGTCAGAACCCCCAAAGGAGGTAGAGAAAAGGGGGTTTAAAACCCCAAGGCCCAAGGCCAGAGGGGTTGGTAATTTAAAGATTTTTATGTTATGTTCGATGGGGGGAATCGTTAGATCTTTGCGCTTGGGGGATGTCGGGGGGAAAAGGGTCCATGTGATCAAACCAGCCACGGAAAGGGGCGGGAAAGGCCTTGCCCGGGTTTTTTCAATCACCCGGTGACCGATAATACGATTGCGAGTCTTTGACACCGTAAAAGGCAAAATTCCCGAATCCACGTAATACGCGACGTCTACGCGACGAATTAAGAAAAAGAAGATCATCCCAGGCCCTTTTGCCCCCCCGCCGTGATTCAATTTGTTCACCCTAGCTGCATCTAACCAATGCAGCTACATCCTCGCATTCCTACCCGGGGCCCGCTGTTTTGTCTACATCGAAAACCTGCTTGAGGAACAACTGGGGATAATCACTTTTCATTTGACAAGTAAATAGCTAAAAGTAAAATCATGAATATCGGTAACCGTTTCAAGAACGGAAAAAATATGTTTTTTGAAGACAAGAAAAATAAAAAAATGTTTTAAAAATTTTTAGAAAGTAAAATTAAGGGTTTTTTGTCACATTTTAATAAAAATTGCATTCTTTTTGTTTTAAAAACAAATAATTTGTTTCATTTTTTGGTTTGTTTGGTTTAAAAGACGGTAAAACCGTTGGTCATAATGCACCCTCTGCCCTGGGGGGGGGGAGGGGGGGCCATGCTGGTCAAACCAGCCAGGGGGTAAGGGGAGGAAATGGATTTTTTATCACGTCGCGGTCGTCATCGTCTTTGTCATCGTTCGTTGTGTCATTGTATGTCGCCGGGGGGTCTCAAGGGAAGGGGGAAAGGCCCCCGACGACGTTTGCCAAGCTCGCCTCAGTTTTCGGGAGTAAAACTCTCCTTTCTAGCTGTTTTTGTAGGTGCTTTTTCTCTTGAATCGCCTGTTACGTTTAGCAGAGCCATGCTCTGGGCCAAATTCTCACCGGGGCCCAGAGGGGGTTAATTTTGGGTTTTCAACTTTAGTTTATTTTTTTTTGGTTAAGGGCTGAAAACCTTTTGGTCAAAACCCCCTTATTATAGGGATAGGGGGATGGGGGGCGGGAGCGTCCCCTGGTTGGACTTTTGGGGGGGGCGAAATCTTTCGGGGGAATAGGCGAAGCACGGAGAGTATGGGGGGCCGAGCCCCCCCCCCATAAATAGAGCCGCAGGCAAAAATTTTGAAAATCGGGTTGTTTGATGCATTTGGTCGTTTTAGAAAAAAAGCGTTAGGCTGAATGCTTTCCAAAACTTTGTATTTGTGTGCGTAATTTGTTTGTCGCATTACGGGAAACATAAAAATTTTTTGATCTTTTTTCAGTTTAGTCACATTTATTTCTTTTGATGATTTCGGACAATGCAAAGGAAAAATTCAAATGGGCGAATTTAGGGGGGGGCCTTAAGGCTTGATCCTATATATATTTTTTTAATACAAGGTAATTTTGGCAAATCAATGCTCTTTAAAGCAGTCTTGAAAAATTTCAGACTCTCTAAAACGCAGTTGAAAAATATTTATTCTTTTTTTCTATAAAAAATTCCCATTTTTTACTGGGGTCGGCAAAAGAAGGAAATGAAACCTTCACAAGTAGACAATTTTTTGTCATATGAATTAATTCCCCACTACACAAAATTAACATCAAAAATTTTTTTTAAATCTTGTGTCATTTAATAAGAAAATTTCCCACCGTAATTATTATTTTTAAAAAAGTATGATTATAAATTTTTTTAAGTAGTGATAATCCACGTAAAATGCAGCTGTGATGGGGTTTTTTTAATTTAAAAAAGTAAAAACAAAAATTATTGGGGGGTGGGAGGCCGGATTGAAATTTGGGGGGGGGGCATGCCCTCCCAGAACCCCCCTAGTGACGCAAATTAACATCAATAATTTTTTTTAAATCTCGTGTCTTTAATAAGAAAAATTTCCCACCGTAAAACATTGTTAAATAAAGTAAAGAAAATCAAATTATTTTAAGTATGATAAACCCCGTAAAGTGCCTGTGACTGTGGGGTTTAAAATTTAAAAAAAAAGGGAAAACAAAAAACAAGAAAATTATTGGGGGGGCGCGGGATTGCGATTGGGCGGGCGCACGCCCTCCCCCAAACCCCCCTAGTGACGCCACTGAGGAGGGGCCCTGCTGGTCAGAACCAGCCGCGGGTTGGGCAAGGATTGGGGTTTCTCGCGTCGCGGTCGTCGTCGTCTTTGTCATCGTTCGTGGTGCATAGTCGTCGTCGTCATCGTCAGGGAGTTCGTCAAGGGAAAAAGGGGAAAATGCCCCGACGACATTGTCAGAGCTCGCCTTAGTTCGGGGGGAAAAACTCCCCCCCTTTTCTGCCCAGTTTTTGAGGTGGTCTATTTCTCTTGAAACGCCCAACGATTACAGAGGCCCGGCCCCTTTTACCCCGGGCCCAGACTGGGCGAAATGAATTTTTTATCCTTAAAAGGGTCAAAACACCCTGAAATTTTAAAACCCTATAAATTGTGTTTGGGGTTAAGAGACAAAAATATAAATAAAAACCCAAAACAGAGCGTAAAAAGACGAATGTTCTTCGAAACTTGAAATTTCTGTTTCAGGCTAAAATAAAAACACGGGCCCCCAGGAATATGCGTGGGTAGAAATGTCTGCATCCACTTTTGGAATGAAAAAGTTAAACAAGGGGGAGTCTTCCCCCAGGGGGTTTCCCAAAAAATAATATTACTTGACGTGTAACGAAAACATGGGGACAAGGTGTAAGGGGGATTTTATTTCAATTTTTTTCTTAAAAAAAAATTATGATAATTTTGAAGGTGGTTTTGTGGGGGGTTTATTTTCTTGTTTTTGGGGTTATTTCGTCGGTTTCAAAAGGGTACGCGTTGTGTGAGATATGATGCGTGCATCACTACCATCGTCCTAAGGCGGGGTTTTTTTACAGTCTCATTTTGGGTTTAAATTTCGAATAACTTGTAATTGATATCTCGCGCAACTGTTTTTTTATCTCAAAAAAGGGAAAAAATATTAGCAGAAGGTGGAATTTCTACGAGTACGAAAATTTAAGTAAACAAATTTTAAAAAAAATGAAAAAAATTAAGCCTACTTTTTTAGATATTAAAACAATGTGCGCTATAAAAATTTTTGCAAAATCTATAATTTTAAACCCAAGGGAAATATATTTCAAAAACTCATTTTCTTTCGGATTCTGAAATTTTTTTGCTATAATTTTTGATTTTTTTTTTTTTGTGAAAAAAATTAAAAATTCGAGCATTTTTTTTTTGCCCCTTAGCCCACTTTTTCTTTCATAAAGCAATTTGGCTCGGCGTTAAACGCACGACTCGTTCGGGAGGGCCCGGGTATAAAACACGTCGTTTTTTTTGTTTTTTTTTAATTGGGTTAAGGGCCGTAAACTTTTAGTCAAATGCCCACCCTGGGGGGGGTGGGGAGCAGGGGCCCATGCGGTCAAAACCCCGCCCGGTAAGGGGAGGGGAAAATTTGGGGGTTTCAAATCGCGGTCGTCTTGTCTTTTCATAGTTTGTGGGGTAATTGCTTCATCGTCGTCGAGGGGTCGTCAAGGGAAGGGGGAAAGGTCCCCATGACGATTGCCAGAGCTCGCCCTATTTTTGGAGAATAAAATAACCCCTCTAGTGTGTTGCGAGGTGGACTTTTTCTCTTTAATCGACTTTTACGATTAGCGAGCCAGTTTGGGGGCCATTCTACCCCGGGCCCCGTGGGGGATCTGGGGTAAAGGGGGGGCTCACCCCCCCCCCCCCCTGAAAGTTGAAAGTTTTCATCCGCCCCTACACCATTATCACGCACCAACAAGCAACGACCTTTTTTTTAGTGCTAAGCATACCGGCGCCTCCACCAAATAATACAGCGTTGCTGCTGTGATTGATTTTTTTTTGTTTGTTTATTTGGATTGAGAACGCGTCAACCGTTAGGTCATAATGCACCACTCTAGCCTAAGGGGGGTGGAGGAGGAGGGGCCAATGCTGGTCAGAACCAAGCCAAGGGTAAGGGGAGGAAGGGGGTTTCTCACGTCGCGGTCGTCCTCGTCTTTGTTATCGTTCGTTGTGTCATTGTCATCGTCGCCGGGGTTCTTCAAGGGAAGGGGGCAAAGTCCCCGACGACGATTGCCAGAGCTCGCCTCTAGTTTCGGGAATAAGATATTCCGCTTTTTCTAGCTGATGTTTGCAAGGTGGACTTTTCCTTTAAATCGCCTTTTCCGATTAGCAGAGCCATGCTCTGGGCCAATTCTACCCCGGGCCCAGACGGGAATAAATACTTGTATAAATAAGTACTGGTTCGATTTTTAAAAAATTACACCCACATAATCTTGAAACTTCAAGGAACTCACTCAACCATTAAAATGAAAAAGTCATATTTAGCCATATTATCACATACGGGTGCCTTAAGTTTATTTGGATTAAGGACGCGTTAACCGGTAGGTAATAATGCACCACTCTATCCCAGGGGATATGGGGAGGAGGACCCTATGCTGGTTAGAACCAGCCACGGGTAAGGGGAGGAAGGGGGGTTTCTCACGTCCGGTCGTCATAGTTCGATGTGTCATTGTCATCGTCGTTGGGGAGGTCGTCAAGGGAAGGGAGAGGTGTCCCCGACGACGATTGCCAGAGCTTGTCTCTAGTTTCGGGGAGTAATATACTCTCCCCTTACTAGCTGATGTTTGCAAGGTGAACTTTTTCTCTTATATCGCAGTTTACGATTAGCAGAGCCATGCTCTGGGCCTATTCTTCCCCGGGCCCAGACGGGGGATTGTTGAAGGGCAATGCCAACAAAGTGAACATACCTATCGGATATCATGTTTGTTTTTTATCTTAATACGTATAAACACACGCAAAGAAATAAAAGCAATACTGAAACGGAGCGAAACGATGCGAATTAATGCACCAGCTGACGTGACTATAGCACCACCACGACCACGTAGAAAACCAACATGTTGTCGCCAACACTTAGCCATTGTAATTAAACTAAAATAATCTGTCGATTAAAACTTTTTGCCCCGATACCTTCCTTGATAACTCTCGCATGTATTTACCTTGTTTTCCTACTTCTAATAAAGAAAGAGGTGTTGCAAGGTGAGTATATGTAATTAATTAATGGCCCAATAAATGTAGAGAGTATACGAGTTAGTTCAATAGGCCAGGAGCCCTCAAGTGAACCTAGGTGCCAACTCTCACACGGTAGGCACTCGTTAAGATAGCAACCCACTTCTATTAGTTTTATGGAAATACAGGGTGTGTGGAAACATAGTAATGTTTCTTTTTATAAATATAGTTTAACTAGATTAAAGGCGCGTCAACGTTAGGTAAGAATGCGCCACTCTCTCCAAGGGGATGTGGTTAGGGGTCAGTACCAGTTACGGGTAGGGGGAGAAAATTGTTATTTGTTTATTTGAACTTCGTAACATGTAGCCTAATACGACGTGATAAACTATGACACTTATAATTGCGCTTCTTGTGAAATTGTAAGTTATTTTGTGGGCGTTTGATTATTATTACATTGTTTTTTAAGTTTTTAAAAATAAAATTATTTAGAAAAAAATAAAATTTGTTTGATGTGAATTAAATATATTAAACAAATTATTTTGAAGGGGAAAAATTTAGAAAGTTTGTCGACATTATTGTTTTTTTTATTTGGATAAGAGCGCGAAACCCGGGTTAGGTTATGTGCTCCAAAAATTTAAAAGGAAAAATTAAGATGGGGGAAGGAAAACGAGGGACAGGAGACTCTGGGGTTTAAACCGGTTAGGTCTATTGCGCTGCCTGTGATATTGAAAGTTGATAAAAGGGATTTATTTTTGGTTTATTTGGTTTTAAGGACGCGCCCAACCGTTAGGTCTAATGCACACACTCTAGCCTAAGGGGGGGGAGGTTTTTGGGGGGGTTTTTTTAAAAATTAAGGGACGCGTCAACCCTTTGGGTCATAATGCCCCCTTTCTAGCCTAAGGGGGGGGGGGGGGGGGGGCCCAGGCGGGTCAGAACCGCCACGGGTAAGGGGGGGAAGGGGGGTTTCTAAACGCCCGCGGCCCGTCATCGCCCTTTGTCTCGTTCTTTTGTGTCATTGTCATCGTCCCCGGGGGGGTCCGTCCGGGGGAAGGGGGAAAGGGTTTCCCCACACGATTCCCAGAGTTTCCGCCTCTGGGGAGGACCCATGCGGGTCAGAACCGCCACGGAAAATTTGGGAAAGGAAAGGGGGGTTTTTCTCACGTGGGGCGGGCCCGTCATCGTTTTTGGGCATCGATCGTTGTGCCCATTGCCCCATCGTCGGGGGGTTTCGTAAAGGGGAAAGGGGGGGAAAGGGCCCCCAAAGCGATTGCCAGAGCTCGCCTCTAGTTAATGGTGTTTTTGATGATTAGATTGTTTTCTAAATGTGTATATAACAAAAAAATTATGATGATGATAGTAATAGAAAAACAAAAATAAAAAAAAAAATCTTTTTTAAATGTGAAAAAATTTTGTTAAATAATTGGTTTAATTTGGATGAGAAATTTAGGGTAGGTTGTCGCCGTTGTCATTTTAATAGAAGTTCTTCATATTTTGGGGAGAGATAAAATAATATGCGAAAAGGCCCATTTTTTTTTTGGTACATTCTGCTAGCATAGGTTTAATGTGATGTGTATGTATGATCAATGTGGGGTGTCCGGTCACTTTGGACGTCTCATGCGGGTCAGGCCCAGCCACGGAAAGGGGGAAAGGGAAAAGGGAAGGAAAAGGGGGGTTTTTTAAATTTCCGCGGTGGGGCCTTCGGTTTTTGCCCATCTTTTTGTGGGGGTCATTGTCATCGTCGTCGAAGGGTCGTAAAGGGGAAAATGGAAGTGTCCCCGAGGGACGATTGCCAGAGGTCGCCTCTCCCATCTCATTTTTGATAGATGGATTTTTCCACTTTAATCCCCATGTACGTCGTTTTTTATTTTTTTTTTTAGAACCTCCCAATGCTCAAAAAAATATTAATAAAATAAAAACATAAGAAGTACTTTATTTTTTGCCAATGCCCAACGGCAAACATCCTAAAGCCATCCAATTTGTAATGGTGGAATTCAGACTTTTTTTCCTTTTATGTAAAACCCCTCTAACAAAAAAACGGTTTAATTTTGTCATTTTTGACGTGCCTTAATTGACCCTTTTTTAAAAAAAATAGTCAAAACATATTGCCCTAATTTTAGACACATAAGATTTTTTAAAAATATTTGGTTTTAGTCATTTTTAAACTAAACAAATTTTGAAAAAACGACTAAATTTCAGCCCATTAAAAAGATGACTAAATTTCTCCCCCGGGGAGGGGGCAAAAATCCCCACCCCCACCCAGCCATCCGGGGGTTGGGGGTGGGGGGTTCGCATTTTGGAAAACGGGGGGGAGAAAAGGTTTGGGAATTTGAAAGATGGGAGTTTTGATTTATTTTGTTTTAAGTTATGTCACACCAGTTATCCCTTACCGGGGTTACATTTCCCGGGGGTAGGGTGGAGGTGGGGGGGGGGGGTTGGCACCTCCCAACGGGGGGAGGGGGAGTTGGGAAGTGAAAGATGAGGAGTTTTGATTTAGTTGTCTTAAATTTTTAAGGTGTAACCACCATGATTATGCTTACCGGGGTTTACATTTCCCGGGGGGAAAGGGGTGGAGGTGGAGGGGGGGGGGGTTTGGGAAACCCTGGCAAGGGAGGGAAGGGAGTTGGGAAGGGGTGAAAGATGGGGGTTTTGATGTATTTATTTTTTTAAAAAGCTAGTGTTAAAAACCATGATTGTTTTAACCAGGGCAAACCTCCGGGGGTGGGGGGGGGGTAGGGGGGGGGTGTGGGTTTGTAGGGGGGGGTGAAAGGGGGGGGGGGGGGGGGTTTTTGGCACCGGGCAATGGAGGGAAGAGATTTGGGGAAAGTGAAATTGAGGATTTTTGGATGTATTTTAAGTCTTAAAGCTGGGGTTTTTTACCCCATGAAATATTTTTCCCCCATGGCAAACCTCCGGGGGGGGGGTGGTAGCGGTGGGGTGGGGGGGTTTTTGGCACCGGCAGGGAAAAGGGGGAAAGTTGAAAGTAAAAATGGGGAGCTTACCAGGCAAAACCTCCGGGGGTGGGGTGGAGTTGTGTGTGTGGGGAACCCCAAAATTTTTTAAAAATTTTCCCAAAACAAAATTGTTTTTTTGGAGGTTTTTGGGGGGGGGGTTGGGCTATGGTAGGGGGGTTTTATCATAAAAAGGTGATGATGATGTGTTTTGGTGCATTATTTTACAGGGTTACAAAAAAATACTTTTGGAGTGGGGTAAGGGTGGGCGGGGGGTTGCAGGAAAACACTTTTTTTCGGGAGAAAATAAGTAGGAAACCGGGTAGTAAAAGTGGGCCCCTACAAATAGTCAAAAAGGCCCCAAATCTTACGGCAGTCATTGGACACACCTGCCACGGGCTGAAAAATTTGTAGGCCTAAATTTTTGGAAAAAAAAGGAAAATCAGAACTTTGTGAATTGGTTTTAATCAGGATCTCCCTGTGGGGCATTAGTAAAAATAGAAAAATAAAATAATGACAAAAATTTTAATTATTGTTTTTTTTTTAAATTTCCCTTGTATAATTTAAAGCAGGGGATGGGAAAATCGGCTAGGTAGGCAAATTTAAACTTAAAGTCAATTTTTTTTCTAGTCCTATTTTTTCCCTTTTCCCACCGAATGTTTGTTTAAAGGGCTCAATATTTCTTGAAATATTTTATGTTGAACTAGGGCTGTTTGCATAAATAAAAATTTTTTTTTGCAAGTAAAAAAAAAAAACAAAAAAAAATCAGGCCCCCTGGCTTTATTTAAAAGAAAAAAAATGGGCCTGCAGCAAGCATATTCTCCGGGCCCTATTTAATGTTGTTTTAGTTTTTAAAACTTTTTAATTGATTTTTAAATTTTAAAAGTGCCTTATCCTGCAAGGTAGATCAGTACCTACTTGACAAATCAAAATTTTAAACCCTTTTTTAAAATACTTTTTTTTATTTTTTTTAAAGGCGGTCAAAATTCAAAGTAAATTGTAGAAAAATTTTAAGAAATTCTAGATGAAAAAATAGTGTGTACGTAGGTATTTTTAAGATTTTTAGGAAAGGAAACAATTTTCCCCTGGGCTGCAGGCATAGCACCCCCAAAAGGGTTGGGTTTGAAAACCCCCAAAAAGTAAAGACCTGAAAGAATTAGGGGGGGCCAAACCGGGAAACCAAAGTATCCCTTGAAAGTAGGCAAACGTAATGGCACCCCATCCATCGAAATATCTGAAAATAATCAAAATTCTTATTTCAGAACTGGGGTCTAAAAAAAATTGTATTTGGGCTAAGTCCCTGTGGGATTTTCACAAAAAAAATAAACAGGGTACTGGGCCTGGCCCTTATTAATCATTCCACCATAAATAACTAATGGATGTATAAAAATAATTTTGAAACAGGCTAGACAACTCCGAAAAGTTACCGTATGTATAAACCCCTTCCCCTTTGTTTCCTTTTTTAGGTTTGCTAGTAATTCTGACTTAAATGAAAAAAATTTTTTTTGTCTAACATTACTTTAAATCATCTTTATAATGAACCATAGCTTAAATTTAAGCACAAAAACACTATTTAAAAAATTAAACCCCACATGAAAAAATTTTTTGGAAAAAAAAAATCGAACAAAACCAAAAATTTTCTCCCCCAATTCAGAAAACTAGCACCATGTTTCCCAAATTTGGCCCCCTTTGGGTCACAGCCTCCTAAAATTTTCTGTGTACTGCTCCCTAACCCCATCAAAGGCACAGAGCATTCCGTATTTAATGGGATGTTACTTTTCACTACAAAAAACATATATTCTCCCTTCATATTAAAGCTTTTCATGTTATGGTAACACATATCCAACCCAAATACTTCTGATTTACTAACCGGGAAAAAATTGCCTCCAAACAAGTTAACCATTTTAAAAATATTTTGACTTTTTTGGGGAACTGTAACTGTAACGGTTTGTTTAAAAATTTGGGGGAACTACATTAACCTAAGAAGTTTTTTTGGAAAAAAAAGGCGGGGCCCCCCCAGGGGTAAAAAAAAATTTTTTAAAAAATTATAATAATTCACAAGGAATCATTAAAACCTCTAGCTAAACTTTCCCTGAAAAAAATTCTAATTAAATTTTAAAAAAAATAAAATAGTGTGTAACGGATTTTACAGTGCTTTGAAAGGGAAATTTACGAGTAAACCTAAAAGTGCAGTTATTTTATTTTTTTGCTTCTAATAATTTGCCCCTTCTAAAAAAAAAAATCCTATTTTTTACTATTGCTTTAATACAACTCCCTTTAAACTTTTATTTCAAAAAAGTGGGCCCCTTTACCATTAAAGAGATTTCAAGTTGGATGTTACAAGGGTTTTTGCGTGCCCACTAAAAAAATTCATTTGTGTTGTTACTTCTGTTTGTTTCAAAAAATTATTAAGTCTGGGGTAAATATTTATGTCATTTAAATTTAAATTGATTTTGGGTTTATCAAAAATTTTTAAAATTTTAAAAAATTTTAAATTTTAAAAAACTATCAGGGGAAAGGGCCCGGGAGGCTATTTAATTAATCCTTTTTTATAAAAAAAATTACACATTATATTTTAAATATTTTAATGGCAAGCTAATGACCCTTAGTTTTGGGAAAAATAATTCCTTTTCACAAAAATTTTTGAAAAACATCATCAAACCAAACATGTAAAAGGTAGGCCTAATGTTAAAACCCCTTTTCACATTAGTATAATCAAAAATTGTGCCATGTAGAAAAAAAAATAAATGTCCCACATTATTTTTGGACCAATACCTTACTTTTGGGGAAAAATTTTTGGGTTTTTATTAATTAACCTTCACTGATTTTAAAAGGGCCTGTGTCTATTTTTTGTAACGGATGGTAAAAACTGGGTTTTTTTTTTTAAAGAAAAGGGTATATATTGAAAACCCCCAAAATTACCTGCAACATTAGCTTTTTGGGAAATTTTAAAGAACAACAACCCGTCTTTAATTTTTTTTCCCTTACACTCACTCCCGTTAGCAATCCCCCCTCTAGTTACAATTTTTTCAAACTTAACCATATTTTACTTTCTTCTATCCCGTTGCAATACACATTGAAACATTCTTTAAAAATATAAAATGATGCTATGAAAATGTTTTTAAATGTTTCAGTAACAAAGCAGAAGAGTTGACAAAAAAGTTAAAGCAAAAAAAAAAATAATGGCCCCAAAACTTTTTTTAAAAATTTTTTCCCGAAAATTCCCCGTTTTTTACGGAATGGGTTCCCCAGTTAGGCCCACCCACAAAAAAGTTTCCCAAACAAAAACAACCCAGAAATAAAGGGGGGGGTATCAACCATCCCCATTTATCAACCCTCCCCCCGTCTCCCCTTTTTTTTTCAGAAAAATTTCCCCGGGAAAATTTTTTGGGAAAATTTTTTTAAAAAGACTCTTTCCAAGAAAAACCCCCATCCCCTACCCTACCGTAACCCTTTCCCCTAACCCATAGTGAAAGTACTAATGAAATAGACTAGTTGCCCTAAGAGTGTAAAGGGGGGCTGAAATTAAAGGGTATACCAAAAAAAATTAGGGAGGCCCTAAAGTTTTTGGAATAAAAAAAAAAAATGAAACCCTTTTTTTAGCAAACAGGCCTAAGCCTCAGTTTGTACTTGTAGGGCCCCGGCTTTCTGGCAACATAGGAAAAAATATATAGGCCTAGGGGTTTTTAGGTCCCAAGCCCGTAAATTTTTTAGGGCCCCTGACCCCGACGATGCTACATATTGGGCCAAAAAAAAACATGATCTCATTCTTTTTTTTATAAATAGGCTGGTGGGTTTACTTCCCCTATAAAAAGCGCACTTGGGCCCCCCCCGTATCAAAAGCCCCAAAAAATCCTATATAAAAAATTTTTAAAAAGAAAACCCTAGCCTAAACCCCGAGGTTTTGTATTTCTTTGTAAATTTTTTTTTTTTGCCCTTAGGCCCCAGCCTAGATGTGGCCGGTTTTTCCCCGCTTGGGGGGCTTATTTTTTTTTAAACGTTTTTTGGGTAGTTTTAAAAGGTAGGCTATGAAAGTTTATGAGCCAAAAATTTTAGCGGAAAAACAGTGCGCTATCAAAACCTAAATTTTTAAACCCTTTAAAATTTAAATTAGGTAGTACGTTTCGGTACATAGTCCTGTCTAAATACGGGGCCCCTACCGGTCACTGAATCAGACACCTATAGGGGATACACATAGGGCCCAGGCCAAAAAACCCACAAATGTCAAATATATCAAATTAATTTTATTCATATGGGAAATGCATTTTGGGCCCGCCTAACCCCCTATAAATTTAAAAACCAATGGGTTTTTTCTAAAATGTAAAACCCTTTTTAAAGGTCCCGTCCTGTAGGCTTGGCCTGAAAGTCTTTTTGATAGGTTTTAAAAAGGCCTAGCCCTTAAAAAAAATAAAATATTCAAGCCTCGTTTAAAATTTCAACGTTCCCCTCACTAAACGTGTAGTAAATAAGCAAAACGCAAAAAGAGTGTTTGACATGTCCATCCGTGAAACCAAAACCATAACTTTCGGCCCCGAAAGGGGGAGAATGTAGAAAATTTGGGTTGCCCACTTGGGCTTTAAAACCCTTTTTTTAAAATTTTGAAAAATTTGGCCCCTTTAAAACCCCCGATAAGCACTTTTGGGCAAGGAACGTTTCTTTTAAATTTTTGTGTGTATGCAGTACCTTAACAATTTTAAATGTGGGGAAAAGTCAAGCAGGGGGGGGGCAAGCCTAGGCCCAAAGGGAGCACCCTAGTGGTGGGGTGGGTGGTGGGAAAGGGGGGGGGGGGAGAAAGTTTGTAAACATTAGCTAGGCATAGTTTTAAAAAAGAAAACCCCTTTCCCCACCGGTACCGGGGAAATTAAATTGCGTCTACCCGGGGCCCCCACATTTTGGCCTATCAATACAAAATTTAAACACCGACAAGGAACTTAGGTAGGCCCCAGGGCTTAAAAGGGTTTAAAAAAACAAAGAAAAATTTAAACTTGTAAAAGGTAGCCTAAAACCCCCCCACCCCGGGTTTAAAAAACCATCACATCCATAACCTACTTTTTAGGGCCCCAGGCTAAAGGCCCATCCCCCACGAGGGGAAACCTCTGGCCTACTAGGAAAAAGGCCCCAGGGGTAGGCCTGTAATCCACAAAAAAATTTTTTTTCGAGTTCCCAGCCTGAAAATGGTAAGTTAACACTGGATTTTTTCTTAAAAGGAGAGGGGCCCTATTTCCCCCAGGCCTAGGGCACCCAAAGGGCCCAGAGGCCTTGAAACCCGGGGCTTGTCTAGCCCAATATGCAGGTAAGGGCCCCACCTAGGCTCCCCCTTTTCCCTAGGCATGGCCTACCAAATACCTACCCTTTGGGGCCCCCTGGCCCAAAAGAATTAAGACTTTTACTTGGCCCAAAGCCAGCCCCCCCAAAAGTGATGGTGTTGCCTTTTGGTGAATGGCCCCACTAAGGGGGCCCCCCAAAATTTTTACAAAAGGTAGGGGCCCAGGCCTAGGCCCTACCATTGGGGTATTTAATATCCCCTTTCTAGGGGCCCCATTTGCTAAAGCAGTGCTAGCCTAGCCTAGCCTACCCCAGGGGAAAAAAACTAAAAAGGCTGACAGGCGAAGGGGCCCAGGCCTGTGGGTACTAGGGCCCCAGGCTATTTTTTATAGGTTGTTTAAAACTTTTGCTAGGGCCCCTTTTTGGATAGGCCTAAAAATTTTTTTTTATTCCCCGTATTTTTTTTCAAAGGAATAAATTTTGTAGAAACTCGTGTCGTGAATCCCCCTTTGGGAAATTGACCTTTGGGAGGGGCAGCCTAGTTTTTTTCCCGGGAGGCCCTAGGCCCTAGCAGGGTTTCCCCCTAGATCTTTATTCTAAGGGTGCAGGGTGTTAGGTATCCCAGTGGCCCTGGGGCCCCAGGGTCCCAGATTTCCCAAAATAAAAACATTGGGGCCCTCGAAGTAGGCTAAAAACGGTTTCTTGCATTAAAAACAATTTATCGTTTCAAATTTTAAAACTCGTGATCTTGACGTTTATAATTCATATTAATAAAATATCGACAATAAAAACTACCCCCTTTATTTACACACGGGCCCAAAAACTAACGGGGGAGACCCCGCTTTGTTTTTACTTTTGAATGAAGGCAGGGTAAACCAAAAACGGGTCCAACAAAAATTGACGGCACGACCAAACCCTTTAAAAAAAAATGGGAAATTCAATTTCCTAGGTTTTTTAAAATTACATTTAGGGCTATCCCGCCTACCCTACTTTTATCGGGTTATAAATAAATAAAATTTAAATTAAAATTAAATTTTTCATCCTAAAACAAAAAAAATAAATAAATAAATAAATTAAATAAATTAAAAATGAATAAATAAATAAAAAAATTTAAAAAAAAAAAAAAAATAAATAAAAATAAACAAAAGTAAATAAATAAAAATTAAATAAAAATTTTTTTTAATTTCCCCAACAAAAAATAAAGGCCCTTGGCCCACGTATTTCCTGTTTTATTTACATGAAGAATCTTTAATTTTTGTGGGTCCCTTGGGGCCCTTTTGGCTAAGGGCCCGCTTCCAAGCAGAAAGGGCCCCGGGATCGGGTTCCCGCGTACGGCTGAAGTTGCTAAATTTTTTACTCTATTGGGGCATAGTTCGGGGCGCCAATATTGTCGGGCGCCTAGACTACATGGTTGGTTGGCTGTTTAAATTTAAAAGTCTCTTACATGCGGGGGGTAGGTAATAAAGGCGACAAAATTTCCCAAAAAAAATTTCCCCTTTTCCCCCTTCGAATTAATTTTTTAGAAACAAATTTTTTTCACATCAAAAAAATAAATATACAAATTTTTTTTTTTTAAAATTTTTTATCTTTTAAATCTGATCATTTTTTTTAAAAGCTCAATTTAAAAAACACTATCACAGATGGGAAAAAAATGACGAACCCGGGTTTAAACGCCCTAGTTTTTTCCCCCGGGCGTTATAGCCAAGCTCTAGTTTAAAAAAAAATGCTTATTTGCCAGTGTCTAAAAAAGTTTTCGTTTTATTAAAATGGGCCCAAAGTAAAAATGACTATTTTCACACAAATGTTTTAATTTTTTTAGTGTTTAAATCAAAAGGTGTCTAAAATTATCAAATTTCCCCTAACCAAAAAATAGTCTTTTTTTATGTCCCAATTAGACACTAAAAAGCTTTTTGCAAAAATCGGGTCTTATTTACCAAGTGACAAAAAATTTAACGCTTTCTAAAAAAACGACAAAATGGGTTTAAAGGGTTCTTGTGACAAAATTTTGCATCTGTTGTTAGAGTAAAACACACTAAATTTTGGAATATTTTTTTAGTTAAGTAGTTATTTTTCCCCCACTTACAAACTTTAACTAATTTTTACTCCAACTTTATCAACGAACCCAAAAATTTCTTAAATTTAGAAAGAAAAAAAAATAATTTGACTCCAGATTCCGTATGTAAAAGACAAGTCATTAGGCATTTAGTCACTTGGGTTTTACGTAATTGAGTAATCCCAAAAGCTTTTAGTAAACCCGCTGATATCACTAAGACCACTTCACGAACATTTATCATTTCCTAAGATAACAAGTAAGCCCAAATGCCCAAATAAAATCGAGGTAAGTGAAAAATTAGAGTTTATTTTGTGAATATGTTAATTGAGTCAGACGAAGTGGTGCCCTTTGTTTCCTACCAAATAAATACAGACTCGGGCGGGGTGGCGCGATACCCAATAAAAAACTATGTCTTTTATTTTTCAACACCTCTGCTTCCCCATTTTTGACACATTAACGCAAGGATATGAAATGAAAACCACACCTGCGGGCCCCACACAAAGTTAGAATTGTATTGTATTGTTTGTTTGTTTTACTATAGTTTAGCTAAAACTTCCCAAGATAAAATTTTGTCACGTTTAAAAAATCATTTTAAAATATTTTTTTATCACTCTGCGTGGGAAATTCAAGCAATCACGCTCGTGCGTTTTGTCGAGATTACTAAAATTTGTACCAGGGATATTCAATAAGTACACAATAATTGATATTTTTTTTTTGGGGGGGGGGTTATTTGGATTAAGGACGCGTTAACCGTTAGGTCATAATGCACCACTCATCCCTGGGGGGGGGAGGAGGAGGGGCCCTGCGGGTCAACCCACCGGCTGGGAAGGGGGAAAAGGGGGGTTTCACGTAGCAGTCTCATTGTCCTTCGTCATCGTTCGTGTGTAAATTGTCGTCCGTGTAAGGGTCGTAAAGGGGAAGGGGCAAGGGCCCCGATGAATAGCCGAGCTCGCCTCTAGTTTCGGGGAATGATTATATACTCCGCTCTTACTAGCTGATTTTTGCGAGGTGGACTTTTTCTCTTGAATTGCCTTTTACGATTAGCAGAGCCATGCTCTGGGCCAATTCTACCCCGGGCCCAGACGGGACTTGAAATGGCTTGAAGTGGACTTGAAATGGATTAAAAACATAATTATAAAGTATGAAAAATAAATTATAAATATCAACTTTTGACTATCTACATTCGAAAAATTTGTTCACTGTTTAGATTTTGTCAATATGAATAATTCTGCCCAAAGCACAACTTTGTATCATCATCATCATCATATCACCATCATTTAAAAAATCAATTCACATGACAACGTGAGAAACTAGATCGTTTCAACCGGGTTAGGTGGTCTTATAGCTCCGCCTGTCATATCGTAATCAATTAATATTGTTGTATTTTTAATTATTATATTGTTTTCTTAGTTTCTAAAATAATTAGATTTATTTGGATTAAGGACGCGTTAACCGTTAGGTCATTATGCGCTACTCTAACCTGGGGGGGAGGCTAACTGGTCAGAACCAGCTACGGGTAAGGGGAGGAAAGGGGGTTCTCGCGTCACGGTCGTCTTCTTCGCTCTCTGGTATCTTGTCGTCATCGTCGTCGGGGGTCGTCAGGGGAAGGGGGGGAAGGTCCCCCACGACGATTATCATAGCTCACCCTATTTTTGGGAGTAAATACTACCCTTCATACTAGCTGATGTTTGCGAGGTGGACATTTTCTCTTGAATCGCCTTTTACGATTAGCAGAGCCATGCTCTGGGCCAAATTCTACCCCGGGCCCAGAAATGATATAATATTCGACGGTGACGTAAGAAACTAGGGCGCTCAAACATGTTCATTTGCGACGACGACGTGAGAAACTAGGGCGCTTCAACCGGTTAGGTCATATTGCGCCGCCCGTGATATACTGAAAGTTGATGAGATGAGTTAATGGTGTGTTTGATGATTAGATTGTTTTCTAAGTGTTTATATAACAAAATAAAAAAATGATATAAAAATAAAATAATAGCAAAAAATAAAAAAATTTAAAGAAATTGGGGATGTGAATAAATTTTGTTAAATAGTTACTTGGAACTGGGCATTCGTGTTGTTTTGTCGTCGTCCCGTCGGGAGGACTAAGGGAAAAGGGAATTTTTATTTTTTTAACAAATGAGCGCAACCCTTAGGGAAAAAAGCACCCCCTTCCAGGGGATGTGGGGAAGGAGGGGGCTTGCTGGTCAGAACCGCCACGGGGAAAGGAGAAAAGGGGGGGTTTCTCACTCGCGGTTTTCGAGGGGACTTTTTCGTTTTTTTTAGCCTTTTGCTTACTCGAAAAAAAAAAAAGAAAGAAAAAAGAAAGAAAAAAAGAAAAAAAAAGAAAGAAAAAAGAAAAAAAAGAAAAAAAAAAGAAAAAACTGTTTTGTAAAATACGTTTTTCTTTTTTTTATTTTTTGTTCCCGTATTTTCTACTTAAAAGTTCCAGATGAATAAAGCGTTCAAAGTAATAATTTTCTAGTCGGCCACACTGAACCCCCAATTTAAAGTTTTTTATTTGCAGGTTCGTTTCTGTTCATCCTCTTTGCAGGAGAAAATACAATCAAAAACATAAATTGAAAAACATTAAAAAACTTGGGAATAAGTTGGGCCCCTCTCTTCCTTACATCAATTAGAAAAACAGACGACATTGTGGTGGTTTTGTAAGAGGCTTGTATCCCGTCTGCGTCAGTTGTCGACTTAGCTTCGATTTTTTCACCCCCCGATTAATCACAAAAAAATATCATTTAAGTTGTTTGTTAAAGGCAAAAATTAAAAAAACTTGAAAAAATTCTTTGGATCGAAAATGCCGAAAATGACTTGAATTGTCTTTTTACGATTAAAATACAAATCAACCCAAAGTTTCATTCAGTGATTAAGACAAAAAAATTTCGGTTGTATATACACCAAAATTGATTAAATTTAGTGCAAACAAAAAAAGTTTTTGCCCATTTACTATTTAAACGACAAAGTGAGAAAAAAGGACGTTTCAAACAAGCTAGGACATAACGAAGACCTGATATTGCTACCCTAATGAAAGAATGTGTTGTTGTGTATGATTATTTTGATTTTAGTAAATAAAAAAAAATTATGAAAAAAAATTATATATTTAAAGAAAAATAAATATTTTTTTCGTGAAAAAATTTGGTTAACAAAATTTCATTTTAAAAACGTTCAAAAAAATCATAAATGCAATAAATAATTATACTTTATCTCTGGAATCGCCTTTTTACGATTAGCAGAGCCATGCTCTGGGGATACTCTACCCCCGGGCCCCCAGGAGTAAATAAAAGGAATGATTTAATGACTACACGAGAAAAACTAGGGGGTTTCTTTTAACGGGGAGGTTCAGCTTTATTAATGTTTTGTGCACCGACTGTGATACTAACGACAAAAATTGAATAATTTATGTTGTTTTTTTTGTTTTTAGTGTTAGAGATACATCACATGTTTCACATCTAGTAATAATCTCTTCTCTTGTCAGTCGATATCCGTAAGTTTGATTTATTTGGTTTAAAGGGGCTATTACCCCCAAAAATATTTTTTACCACATAAACTCTACCATAATACTACACTTAAATGACCGTTAAAATTTTATTATCTTGCAACTGTGAATTTAAACGATTATTTCAATTTTTTAGATCTAGAAATGTGCGAAAATTGGCGTTTTGGTAAATTTATTAAATCGGCTTAAACTGTTTCTTTTTTGTTCCACGTAGATACTAGAGCATATTACCAATCTAAAATGGCCCTTTTCGTGTCTTGAAACTGTGCACAAATAACATTCAAACACAAAAATATGCACTCCAAAATCACACCCCTTCTTGGTAATCAGCATATTTTGAGCAAACCACTTGCCCAAACTACAAAACAAAATATAGAGGATTTACAGAAAAGGCTTAAGAGTACGTCAATAATGGTCAATATTTTTTTTATCAAAATCCGGGTCGTGGTGGACACAATAATTTTTATGCTAATTTCTAAATTCATAACTAGTAAGCCTGAACGAAATATATTTTTTGAGTTGAGCGGGTGAATTTCCTTTTAAGGGCGCGTCAAACCCTTGGTCATAATGCACCACTCTAGCCTAACGGGGGGGGGGGGGGGGGGGGGGAGGAGGGAAACCATGGGTAGAACCACCCGGGTAAGGGGGGGAAAGGGGGGGTTTTTTCCGACGCGGTTGCTGTCTTTGTCATCGTTCGTTTGTGTCATTTCATCTTTGTCGGGGAGGTCGTCAAGGGAAGGGGGAGGTGTCCCCGACGAAGATTGCCAGAGCTCGCCTCTAGTTTCGGGGAGTTATATACTCCTCTCTTACTAGCTGATGTTTGTGAGGTGGACTTTACCTCTTAAATCGCCTTTTACGATTAGCAGAGCCATGCTCTGGGCCAATTCTTCCCCGGGCCAAGACGGGGGTTCCATAAATAATTTAATAATTAAACTCCTCTGTATTAGTCGTGTTTTACTCTAAAGGGATTGGGGTGTGGTGGGCATATTATTCCATAAGCCTTCACTAACTGTTGCTGTAAGCGTAATGCACCTAATTGTCGTGAATGACACGAACCAAGATCAAAGTATGTGCAGGCTTCAGCCTCGGATAGCTAAAGGCAAACTAACCAACTCAGCTACCAGGCTAGAGTCAAATTACATTATGTAAATTGTTGTGCAGGCTAAATTGTTTGCTTGGAATACATTTACTGTATTTGGACTGCATCATTTGGTTAACTAGCCATTGTAAGTTGCAAGCGAAGTAGGCATTTACATTGACCACTGGGGTTCCGCAGTTGTGATGGGCGGTAGAGCCTCGCCGCATGGTACCACGTGTTACGCGGATGGGAGAACGAGTTTTTTTTTGTTTATTTTGAGTTAGGACGCGTCAACCGTTAGGTCATAATGCACCACTCTAGACTAGGGGGGGGAGGAGGGCCTATGCTGGTCAGAACCAGCCACGAGTAAGGGGTGGAAGGGGGGTTTCTCACGCCGTGGTCGTATTGTCTTTCTCATCGTTTGTGGTGTCATTGTAGTCATCGTCGTCGAGGGGTGGTTAAGGGAAGGTGGTAAGGTCCCCGACGACAATTGCCAGAGTTCGCCTCTATTTTCGGGGAGTAAAATACTACCCTTCATACTAGCTGATGTTAGCGAGGTGGACTTTTTCTCTTGAATCGCCTTTTACGATTAGCAGAGCTTTCTGCAATCTGCAATAGGTTATCAAATGGTTATTAAATGGTTTACAATTGGTTATCATCCATTTCACAAGACTCTTTGGTGGTTATTAGTGGTTTACAAATGGTTATATCAATTGGTTATTATGGTTTACAAGAAGTTATTATTTGGTTATCAATTGGTGATGAATATTTGTAGTAAGGGTGCCATGTAAATTAAGAGACGTGAGAAACTAAGGCGCTTCAACCGGTTAGGTCATATTGCGCCGCCTGTGATATTGAAAGTTTGATGAAATGATTTTTGGTTTTTTAATTGATTATTTTTTTTTCTAATCCCTTGGAAAAAAAGAAAATGATGATGAAAAAGTAACACTTTGGGAAAAGGCTATCAAAACCCCAGAAAGGGGGTATAAAGGGGGGAAATCGGGGTTTTTCTTGTCCGGTCGTCTTTGCGTCGCCTCTTTTGTTTTTTTATAGAGGGGCGTCGTCGTCGTCGTCAAGGATCCAAGTTGGGGAAGACGACGACGACGTGAAAAAATGGGGCGCTTCAACGGTTAGTCTATTGCCCCGCCTGTGAATAAAAGGAAAATGAAAAGAGTGAATCAGGTATTTTTGATGTTTAATTGTTTTCTAAGTGTATAAAAAACAAAAAAAAAGGGGATGATGAAGAAATACGTCAAGAAAAATTTTTTTTGGTACTTTTTTTTAATATGCGACATAAACTGACTTTTTTGTAATTTTAAAAAACCCTATAAAACGTGGTAAAAAACCTAGTCCACAAAATTTTCTTATTTTTAAATATTTTGTACTGAGGTCTGCGTAAGTAAAAACCCTATAAGCTAGCGAAGGTCGAACATTGGTTTTTTCCTTCCACTTTAATGTTTTTATAATATGCATCTACAATATTTAACGACCCTTCATAATAATCTTTCGGGGATTTTTTATGTGGTTCGTGAATAGTGGCCGATTGAAATCGCGTTCTCCATTGCCGTTAATTGGGCAGAATTTTAAAGGGCCAAAATTTTTTCTGAAAATTTATAAATATTACTTGTAATCTATACCCTACTTAAAGCAGTGTTGCAAAAGGTTAGTATCGCACATGAAAGGATTGTTAGGTCACATGGGTCGCTGCTTATTTTTTAAAAGGGCGCGAAGTGTTTTAAACACGATTTTTTTTGTTTCTAAAAGTCATTTGGGTTTAAATACTTTTAAAAAGTTATTTTTCCCGGGGGGGGGGGGGGGGGGTGGGGGGGGGGGGGGGGGGGAGGATGAGATTTTGTTTTGGGGGGGATTTTTTTTAAGATTAAGGAAAGGGAACCCCCTAGGTTTTATAATGCACCACCCCTTTGCCAAGGGGTTTTGGGGGGGGGGGGGGGGGGGAAGGGCCCCCTGCTGGTCGAACCGCCATGGGGAAGAGGAGGAAGGGGGGGTTTCTCATGTCGTGTCTCATCGTCTTTTTCATCGTTTTGTTGTGTCATTGTCTCGTCGCCGGGGGGTCGTCAAGGGAAAGGGGCAAGGTCCAGCGACGATTTCCCAAAACTCGCCTCTGTTTTTTGGGGAGTAATATCCCGTTTTACTAGTGATTTTTGCGAGGTGGATTTTTCTCTTAAATCGCCTTTTTCGATTTGCAAGCCTGCTCTGGGCCAAATTCCCCCGGGGCCCAGACGGGATATAACAGATTGAAAATTTTTTTACTATCACGGATAGGCCTTTTCCAAGAAATTCTTTCTTCAGGGAGGCCCCCTGCACCTATAGAAATTATTTAACTTCTCTTTCGACTTACTTATCCTTATGAAGATTTTTAAAGGGGTAGACATTTTAATCCCTCTTGAAATTTTAACAAAAACTACCACGTATATGCTCAGTCAAAGCCTAGGGACTTGGGGGGTACAGACCGTGCTCCGAACAAACCCCCGGCCAAAAAAAACCAAAAAAACCTCGCGAACGAAAACAACGATGAAAAAAGAACGTTACAATAAAAAACAAATGCCAAAAACCCGAAAGAAGCAGACGACGTGAGAAACTAGGGGGCCTCAAACCCGGAGGTCATATTGAGTCGCCTCGTTATTTTGTTTAAATAATTTATTCGTTGTTTGTTTTAATACTATCTATATATTTTTTTTTGTTTATTTGGGGGAACGGTCAACCGTTAGGTCATAATGCCCTTTTAGCCTAAGGGGGGGGCGGGGGGCCCATTGCTGGTCAGAACCACCACGGGAAAGGGGGATAGGGGGGGGGTTTTTTCTCACGTCGCGGTCGTCATCGCCCTTTGTCATCGTTCGTTTGTCTTTGTCATCGTCGCCGGGGAGGTCTCAAGGCGAGACGCGCGTGAGAAACTGGGGTGCTTAAAACCGTTGGCATTTTGCCCCCCTGTAAATGAAAGGAAATGAAAAGTGAATGCAGGTTTTTTGATATTAATTTTTTTTTCTAAGTGTAAAATAACAAAATAAATTGATGATGAAAAAGTAATACCCAAATAAAGTTAGTATTAAATGAAAAAAAAGAAAAGAAAAAAATGTGAAAGAGGGGAATTAAATTTTTTTAAATAGATTAAAATGGTGAAAAAATTTAAAAGTTGTCGCCGTTATCATATGATAAATTCTTCATATTTTGGGGAGAGATAAAATTGCGGGAAGCATAATTTTGGCACTTCTGCTGTATGATCCCGGGTTAAAAGGTACATCACATGTTCACATATGGGAATAACCTTTTCTCTGGTTAAGAGATATCCGTGTTTTGGGCGTTTTGGGCCCTTACAAAATTCTAGAAATCCCACCTCTTCTCTACGTAGATCGAGACTGGGGACGAATTTTTTTAGTAAATGTGGGCATCCACTATGCAATTTGTTTTTTTGCAACACATCCCACGATGCTTGTCCCCCAAACCCAAAACATTTTTCTTGTACCCCCCCCTTTGACATCGGGAAACGGGAATTGTTTGAAATAAAACGTCGCGACCGGGGAAGCTCCTTAGCAGCCCGATCAGCGTGTTCATTTCCCTCTATCCCCACGTGCCCGGGTTCCCAAAAAAACTCTATTATATACCCCTTGGGGTTTATTTTTTTCAAAATAGAATTGGATGTCTTGTCCAAATGTGACTAGAATACATGTGTTTTATACTTGAAGTGAACTTAAGCTATTAAACACAAAGGTATTCTCCAAACAAGCGTAGAATGTTTTTAAGAGTTCCGGGTGGCGAATAACTCTGCAGTGAAAACTGAACACAGTCGCTTACCCTGAAACGTTCGTTAAGGGGAGCAATAAAAGGCATTTCCCAACCTGTTGTAAATTTGGAGCCACTGTGAATCCCAAAAGTAAATTTTGATGTTTATGGAAAATCTTTCTAAATTTAAATTTTTGAATACCTATCGCAATTAGATTTTTTTATCAAAAGAAAAAAGGTCAAAAAAATAATCGGCTCGGGTGTAAACCAGGGCGGGTTATTGTAAATACAAAATTAAAAACTTTTGGCAGATGAAATTCTAAAAAGTTTAAAACAAAATTTAAAATCTTAATCCCGTTGGAAGAGGCCGGGGTTTGTTATAAAAGGTCTGAATATGTCGTTTTAAAAAAACTTCCCCGATTTGCTGGTGGTTGGGCATAGCTTTAATTTCTTTACATATACCCATCAAGAGGTTTCTCCCGTTCTGCAAAGGGGGAGGACACACCTGACTCGGCATACAAGCGATAGGGGCTTGTTCAAAAATGCACCAAAGCAATACAAGCCCAAAATGGTGGACAGGTCTAGAATTTTTAAGGGTTTTTTTTACTTGCTGAAGGTATACAAAACATCCATAGTCCATCTTGGGAAAACTAGAGTCCGTAAATTCCCAACATGAAAGTCCTATCTGCCCCCACGTGTATTCGGGAAAACTTTCAATGGTTGATTTTCAAGCTTTTTTTTTCGTAACTCAACAACGTGGTTTTCCCCAATTTGCTTTTTTTTCAAACCCATCCGAGAAAACGGGCATTTTTTTTTGAATAGAATTCTACATGTTTTTAAAAGATAGTTGTGGGTCATTTTGGATTTCCCTTTAAAAGGGAAAAATGAATGCACTAGTTTTTTTTTGGGAGAGAATCGTGTCCCCCGCTTTCAGCCCATTTCCTTATATTTTTCAATCCAATTTGCACGTGTCTTTAGCTGTTGATAAATTTACCGATCTTAGAAAATTCCCAGGTCATCTCAAAAAGGGACGACATTGGGGTCTTTGGGATACAATCCCCCCCATGATTTCCCAAAAGCAAAAAGTGTACCGACAAAACCGAGCCTTGTGGTACACCCGTTTCCCGTGAGAACGATCTGAAAAAAATTTTTAACACGCACTTTGAAAGTTCTATCTTTAAAAAGTTTTCAAAAAATTTTTGGGAGTCCTCGAAAAAAACCCCACTCGTGAATCTGTTTTAAAATATTATTCTCCATGTTGTATCGTAGGTTTTTTCAAAGTCAAAAAAACACAACCAACAACATGTTTTTTTTGCAACAAAAACCCCTTTTTGAATAAACCTTCTAATCGAACCAAGTGGTCGATGGTGCAACGACGTTGGGGCGAAATCCCCATGGCGTTCGCCAATAAAAACCGCGGTCTCCGCTCCCATTAGTCGTTTTTTGATCATCTTTTTGAACAATTTGCAAAAACAATTGTCAGAGAAATAGGGGGAATGAAGTCGGCATCACTTATCTTTTGGGGTTTGGAAGGGAATTAAGATGGCAATACCCAACATCGGGAAATTGTCAGACAACCACAAAAAATTAAAAAAAAAAATAATAACTTCCAATGAGGGAAAGTCGGTGCACAAACATGTCGTTTTGGGATTTTTCTTCTCCCCAGTGTGCGACTAAGAGCTTAAAGCCATACGGGGTTCCCCCAAAAAGAAAGCCCTGTTGTATGGCTCATCGTTTTTAAAGGAAATTAAGTTTTCGGCTTCTTAAACTGCTTGTTGCTAGAAATTTGTCTTCGTGCATTTTTCTGCTTACCGATGCAAATATGTTTCCCCGTACTGAAGCCCATTGCTGGAGTAGTAATAATTGCCCACCATCCTTGATAGGGGTATGGTGTTTACCTGACGTCCCTAATTTATTTAAAGGGAAGGGGGAAGGTCCCCGACGACGATTGCCAGAGCCGCCTCTAGTTTCGGGGAGTGATATTCCGCTTTCCCAGTGATGTTTGCGAGGTGTACTTTTTGTCTTGAATCGCCTTTTACGATTAGCAGAGCCATGCTCTGGGCCAATTCTACCCCGGGCCCAGACGGGGGGGGGGGGAGGGCTAATGGTGATCAGAACCCGCCACGGGTAAGGGGAGGAAGTTCGCTTCTAGTTTCAGGGAGTAAAATGGACTTTTCCTCTTTCCTCGCCTTTTACGATTAGCAAAGCATGATCTGGGCCAAATTCTACCTCGGGCCTAGGCAGGGGTTAGGTCATATTGCACCGCAAGTAACATTGTATAAGTAAAAGTTAATAAATTAATTGTTGGTTGTTGTGTATCACTAATCAATATGCGCGTTCGCTCGTGCAAAGCATACGATATTATCAAATGTTCATACCCACATTCCGTTCAAATTATTGTTGTTCTTAGTAGTTTTGTGTGGTTAGTTGATAGGGTAAAATCTAACAAAGTGATTGTATAAACAGGCATAGAATACATTTAATTCCTGCCGAGTACAAAAAATACAAAGAAAAAACAAGCCGTGATCCTGAAAACGATTACCCATCCCGTTCAAAACCAGACGCAAGAAATCGGGACATAATTTACGTAGATAACGCAGCAAGCAAAATGCCCGACCTAATGTATGGCCAATTAGTCGATAAAGATGCACGAGCATAGATAGAAATCAATTTTGTCAATATCGATCACGACAATCTACTTAAAAAAATAATGAAAATTTATTTCTATCTTATATGATTTTAAACAGAGGAATTTTTAAATTACTTATAACCACTAATAATTTGGAAGAGTTTTCTTACGAAAACTAACTATCCAACTTTCATCATTCTGTGATAACGATCTCATTTTTAAAACACACACCACAATTTTAGCGCCCCGATTTAAATATTACTTTGCGGTAGGAGAAAATTTGGCCAATAATTTCATGAAGGTGAGAAGGTAACAAGTAACAGTACAGTATAATTATCTATTTTAGATTCACGTAGTAAAAAAAATAGAGTAATAATTTGCTGTTGGTATAACGACGAACAAACACCATACTGATTGATGATGATGGCAGTGGTGAAATGAACACATTAAATCTTTAATCTAACTCTCACAGTTATAATAAACGACTAGCAACGCCTAGTTATCATACGACATGCGCATTCCGTGCACAGGTGACTGATGATGATATAGGTGGTGAAATGAAAACATTAAAATTTAAGCCCAACAATAATTACGCGATTCTATATAACATGTGTTTAATTTCTGCTTTGAAAACAAACAAACGCACGTAACCACCGGGTGTAAATACATAATAGTTAGATAGAGCTGCAATTATTAGTTTTTCATTGGGACTAAGTTGTATTTGATGGACTTAATGTTATGTTTGTGCAAAACGTTTTAAAATTAAAAAGTTTAAATGAAAAAAATTGTTTATAAAAACCTTCAATTGAGTAGCTAGGAAAGTTTGTGTGAAATTATACAATCATCTCCATTTCCTTTTGAGAGTTCCTGTTTTCCTCGCGGGCTATGTAAAAAACTTAAAGGTGCTAAACGGAAGGTTAAGCCATGTAAACGCCAGAGGTGGCACATTCGTAACGCGGAAGACTCTGTTTCGGGGCGGGAGGTCACGAAATGAAATCCCCATCAGTGATCATGAAGTTTTTAACCCCGAAAACGATTTGGGTTCCTAAAAACAGCCCTAAGAAATTCGAAACAATTACCTTTACAACCTTTTTACTTTATTTTTTATTTTATTTATTTGTATTAAGGACGCGTCAACCTCTACTCTATATATAGAGGATGTGGGGAGGAAGTGCCCATGCTGGTCAGAACCAGACACGGTTTAAGGGGAGGAAGAGGGGTTTCTCACGTCGCGGTCGTCATCGTCTTTGTCATCGTTCGTTGTGTCATTGTCATCGACGCCGGGAGGTCATCAAGGGAAGGGGGAGGTGACGCGACGACGATTGCCAGAGCTCGCCTCTAGTTTCGGAGAGTAATAATATACTCCCCTCTTAGCTGATATTTGCGAGGTGGACTTTTTCTTTTGAATCGCCTTGTACGATTAGCAGAGCCATGCTTTGGGCTAATTCTACCCCGAAAAACCCGAAAACAGCGACGTGAAAAACTAGGGGCTTCGACCGGTTATAGGTAATATTGCGGGCCGCCTGTGATATTAAAAGATGATAAAAAGAGTTAATGGTGGTGTTTGATGATTACATTGTTTTTTAAATGTGTATTTAAAATAAAATAAAATGTTGGTTAAAATAATAGCTAAATAAAAATTATTTATTAGAATGGAAATAAATAAATTTAAAAAAGTTGATTTTAAGGGGGCGTCAACTGTTAGGTTATAATGCGCCAATCTAGCCTAGGGATATGGGGGGGAGGTGCTCATGCTGGTCAGAACCAGCCACGAGGGAAGTTGAGGCAGGGGGGTTTATCACGTCGCGGTTCGTCATCTTCTTTGTCTCGTTCGTTGTGTCATAGTCTTGGTCGTCTGGGGTCGACTAGCTAAGGGGGAGGTGTCCCCGACGAAGATAAACAGATTTGTTTGGTTTATTTGGATTAAGGACGCGTCAACCGTTAGGTCATATTGCGTCGCCTGTGAATGAAAGTAAATTAGAAGAGTTAATGTAGGTATGTGTGATGATTAGATTGTTTTCTAAGTGTATAAATAACAAAATAAATTGATGATGAAGAAAGTAATAGCAAATAAAAGTTATGTATGTAAATGAAAATAAAGAAAAGAAACAAATGTGAAAGATGTGAATTAAATTTTGTTAAATAGATTACAATGGATGAGAAATTTAGAAAGTTTGTCGCCGTTATCATATGATAGAGGTACATGCTGGTCGGAACCAGCCACGGCTAAGGGGAGGAAGGTGGGTTTCATTAGCTGATGTTTGCGAGGTGGACTTTCTCTCTTGAATCGCCTTTTACGATTAGCAGAGCCATGCTCTGGGCCAATTCTACCCCGGGCTCAGACGGGGAGGGGGGGGGAGTAGGAGGGGCCAATGCTGGTCAGAACCAGCCACGGGTAAGAGGATGAAAGGGGGTTCTCACGTCGCGGTCGTCATTGTCTTTGTCATCGTTCGTGGTGTTATTGTGTGACGACGTCGAGGGGTCGTCAAGGGAAGGGGGGCAAGGTCCCCGACGACGATTGCCAGCACTCGCCCCTATATTCGGGGAGTAATATACTACCCTTCTTACTAGCTAGTGTTTGCGAGATTGACTTTTTCTCTTGAATCGCCTTTTATGATTAGCAGAGCCATGCTCTGGGCCAATTCTACCCCGGGCCCAGCTGTAGCCTGATGTTTTGTATACATTTTTGTGGGATAATGGGCTGAAAGCATTAGTGGTCAACACCACAACTTTTGGTTTTGTGTCATAGTTTGTAGCGTTGTTTGTTCCAATGCGAATTGTATACATTTTTGTGGGATACTCCACTATTGATCTTGGTCTTTCAATTGAAAGTTACTATATAATCTTGCAGGAACTCCTCCATGTTTTATTATTAGGTTTTTTTACATTGGCATATTATACAACGACAAATTATTGTATAAAAAGTTGTGTAAGTTGTTTCTTTAAAACGTTGTGTGAAGCTAGGGTGCTTCAACCGGTTAGGGCAGGTCATATAGCAAAAAAATTTTTAAATCATTGATTAATACAGGGGGTGTTGTGATATCTGGTTATTTGCAATATCTTTTCTCACTTCGTATATAATTCCTGTATAGGGCTTCCTAATTGGCCCCTCTCACGATGCGGCTATCTCGTGGTATTCCTCCGTGCATGACCATCTGGCTGCCGTGGTTGTTTTATGATCTGTTTTCACGCACAAGGTCAAGTCTTCTTTTCAGAGGTCAGGTCAAAACTCGATTCACTGCCTTTAAAATACATTCTGCAAGTACGCGATTTTCACACTTCTTTTAATCGAGCTTAGGCTAGCGTAAAGAATGTAAAAAATAGGTTCATTAAAATGGTTCATGCATGTCACATTTAATTCAAAGACGACGTGAGACTAGGGCGCTTCAACCGGTTAGGTCATGTTGCGTTGCATGTGATATTAAAAGTTAATTAACTAAGTTTATGGTTTGTTTGATATTGTATTGATTTCTAGGTTTATAAATGGAAAGAAAATGATGGTGATGCGAGTATAGCAAAACAAAAATTATTTATTTTAATGAAATAAATTAATAAAATTTTATGTGTTTGATGTGAATTACATTTTGTTAAATAAATCAATGTGAATAAGAAAGTTGGGAATTTTGTCGCCGTTATCATAAATGATAGTTCTTCATATGATTTGGGTGATATCAAATTGTGTGCGCAAGGCTTTACATAATAATTGGTATATTTTACTTACATAATATGTACGGTTGTGTCATTGTCGTCGGGGAGGTCGTCAAGAAAAAGAGGGAAGGGGGGAGGTGTCGCGACGACGATTGCTAGAGCTCGCCTCTAGTTTCGTGGAGTAATATACTCCTCTCTCGTTTGCGATGTTATACTATCTAGCTACTAGCTAATGTTCTAGCTAATGTTTGCGAGGTGGACTTTTTCTCTTGAATCGCCTTGTACAATCAGCTGAGCTATGCTCTGGGCCAATTCTATCCCGGGCCCAGACGGGGGACGAATTTTATTAGTAAGTATGGGCATCACACTAAATTTGATATTTTGCAACACATCCCAAGATTATAAATATAAATCATTGGACTTTTTCACTGTTAGTTAACAAAATATTTATTTAAAATGTGATATTTCGATTTCTTTACAGAAATCTTTATCAAACAAAATTAAAAATTAAAAAACCACAACAGACAGGACAAAAAACATTTCACAAATTATATAAATATGGCTGTGCATTAGTACCAAATTATTAAAAAAAAAGTTTATTATGAATAAAAATAAAAAACCAAAAACAGAACATTAAATTAAACAAGTTGAACAGTTATTGATGTTGAAATAAAGCTATTGATCTAGTGATGAAATTGATGGACAGAAACTTTCCAAATGGCTGGATAATTACACTAACATTAACACTGTCCATTAACACTGTCCATCAATTTCATCACTAGATCAATAACTTTATTTCATACTCAATAACTGTTCAACTTGTGCATTTAATGTTCTGTTTTTTTTTGGTTTTTTATTTTTATTCATAATATACTTTTTTGTTAATAATTTGGTACTAATGCACAGCCATATTTATAATAATTTGTGAATTTTTTTTGTCCTGTCTTTTGTGGTTTTTTAATTGTTAATTTTGTTTGATAAAGATTTCTGGAAAGAAATCAAAATATCAAAATTTAAATAAATATTTTGTTAACTAACAGTGAAAAAGTCCAATGATTTATATTTTATAACGCTACTACCTTTATATAGTTTCATTTTTTATAACATCCCAAGATGCCTGTCGCAAAACCCAAAGATCGTTGCTTGTATCCACACTTGACATCTGGAACGGGAAATAGATTGAAATCAACGTCGCGACGCTGGGAAGCTTCCTTAGGAACCCTATCAGCGTGTTCATTTCCCTCTATGCCTATAAGTGTCCGGTATCCACCAAAACTCTGTGAGAGAACCCTTAGACTTAGAGTTTTTCTAAATAGAATTGGATGTCTTTGACCAAATGGTGATTTGAATACACGAGTTTTTATCGCTTGAAGCTAGATCAAGCTATCTGAACACAAAAGGTGTGGCTCGTTGATCTTGTGTGTGGCTCGTTGGTCTTGTTGTTAGCGTATCTGCTTCCAATGCAGAAGGTCCAGGGTTCGATTCCCGCTAAAGTCAGAGTTTTTTTAACTTCTGATTTGGACTTAAGTCCATCAGTTTTTTGTTCTTAGGAGTTTGTTTAAAAGGTGACTTTGGAGCCGTCCTAGCAACGAAGCGCATAATTAAATTTCAGAGTTGTTCTGAATCGGCCTTGTTGATTTTGGCGTTGATTCGCGGGGTTGTTCCCCACTGT